>JAVGWX010000014.1:20029152-20256652 GCA_036924085.1 Ariolimax columbianus | reverse complement strand
GTATGTATGTATGTATGTATGTATATATATATGTATGTATATATTTATGTATGTATGTATGTACATATTTATGTATGTATTTATGTATGTATGTATGCATGCATGTCTGTATGTATGTATGTATGTATGTTTGTATGTATGTATCTATGTTTGTATATATGCATGTATTCCTAGTTATGATGTCCGTCTGGGGTATTTATTGGACTGACGAATAAATGGCTTTCCGATATTTGGCAGTATATTCGTGCCGAGATTGTAACCTTAAACACAAACTTATTAGCGGTGATAATAGTTTAATTAACACCAGACGCTTCCTTTTTGAGCGATTGGTTCGTTGGACGAAGGTTGTGATTTTCCTGGGATGAAATCCTGAATCACACACATACTCCGTCTCCTTTTTAGTTTGAAATCTAATTTAGATTTGTATCATTGCATGTGATGAACATATGATTTATGGATAACTTCACTCTTCCATGCACTCCTCCATCTGATGTAACTTGGTTTGTTCTGTTCAGGCGACAACTTGAATATGTTTAACGGGAAACAGGCCGCTGGATGTTCAGCATAATTTGTAAGATGGAGGAAGCGGAGAAGTAATGGAAGAAGGGTGGGGCCGGGGGGGGGGTAACGATAGAAGGGGGTTTAACATTATACAGGGGGGGGGGGTGATAGAGACGTTACTGGGTTTGATGGATTGAGAGCTGCAGGTAAACTGTGGATGGGTAGAGATGGACGAAGTAATGGGTAGATCGGTTGACATGGGGCAGGGGTAAAGAATTGGAAAGAGTGTGTTCTTCTTTGTCGTCTAACTTTTTACCAGGTCGTAGCCCAGTTTCATGGTATCTATTTGTCTTTCGCCTCTGACGTTTTCCGGGTAACATTTTGTGCACATTTTACACAAGATCTCGTTTTTGTTGTCTGTCGATCTTTTCTTCGGTCTACTTCTCGCCTATCTTCCTCATGTTCTCTTGTAAAAGGTTGTCTGTTTGAATTCTGAGAATGTGGCCAAACCAATGAACTCTCTTCTCTGTTGGTCCATGTACTGTAAGCAGGGAATTATTCAAACCTTCTTCCGAATACTAATATTTGTGAATATGTCTCCTCTGGTGTTGTTAGTGACCTTTCGTGGGCACCGCATTTCGCAGGTGGCTAACTTTTGTTCATGGTCCTTATTCAATGTCCATGTCTGGCACTGGTGGCACAGGGTTGAGATGGAGATACTATTGATCATCAGTTTTTTTTTGCTTGAAGGGAAATCTTGGGGTGTCTTAGTTGTGGTAAACAGCTGGTAGCTGACAGCGTTTGTTCTCTGCACTCTCGTCTCTATCTCTCTGTCGAGGCTGTTATCCTCAGTAAAATCAGTTCACAAATACCGAAATTATTGTTCATGCTTTTTTTTGTTTCATTCACATAAATATCAAATGTAGTGTGGTTTCTAACTATATTTATTGTCTGTGTTTTTGATGTGTTGATATTCAAATCACATTTTTGACAGGGTAAGTAGAGGGAGTCAAAATTACGTTGTAGGTTTTGTTAATTGTAGTAGATCAAACATTAGTCGTCTGCAAAGAGTAATTCGTAGGTACTTTCTTGTTCTAGACAGAATGAAGGGGGTGACAGGCACGAAGAGATGGGGAGGTCATGGGTGGGTGGGTTGAGGTGGGGACGGGGTCACAGAGATGGATAGAAGGGTTGGGCTGGATGATGGGAAAGGATTGGGCGGGTTGATGGGGAAGGGTTGGGTGGGTTGATGGGACAGAGTTGGGCGGGTTGACGGGGAAGGGTTGGGTGGGTTGATGGAGAAGGGTTGGGTGGGTTGATGGGGAAGAGTTGGGCTGGTTGATGGGGAAGAGTTGATGGGGAAGAGTTGGATGGGTTGATAGGGAAGGGTTCGGCGAGTTGATGGGGAAGGGTTGGGCGGGTTGATAGGGAAGGGTTGGGTGGGTTGATGGGGAAGAGTTGGGTGGGTTGATGGGGAATGGTTGGGTGGGTTGATGGGGAAGAGTTGGGTGGGTTGATGGGGAAGGGATATCAAAAAGTTATTTAAATGTTTTTGTAAAGTGTTAACTGGTAAAGTCTAGTTGTTACAGTGTAAGCGTTAGGGTTGTTTTCCCCTCTCGATATAAAAAAAACCCCAAACAATCCTAAACGTATTCCATACCGAAGATGTGAATCAGATTTGGTCAGGAGGTACGATAAACATACTCAAATTGCAGACCTGCAGTCGGGAATGAAGTGGTAGAGACTACATTGTACTAAGTATCTTCGTTTTATGATGTGGGAGAGGAAGGGGGGGGGGGGGAGGTTGCAGTTTTCCCTCACACTGTCACGTTGTCTTTTCTTAAAGAACAGTAAGTCAGGTAGGTATTTAAAGCTGGAGCGTATGTAAGTAGCGAGAAACGAACACAAGCAAGCGATCTATCTGATTACCAAATCAAGCAGCGATCGTCACAAATATTTCTTACAAGACGGCCGGTGTAGATCATTGTCTCGGTAGCGACATTGAACAAATGAAAGAATTAGGAGATTTCTCTTAAAATAAAATAAACTTTATTATTATTAACATTTAAACTTGACAAGGAAAAGAAAACATGTTCAACAACTGGGTAAAGAAAAATGAAAATAAATTAAACGAACAAACAAACAAAACAAAAAACATAAATGCAAATAAAGCTTACACTGCTTTCAAATTGCGAGTCAGCGGCGGGGTGCTGTTAAGACATTTCTCCACCTCCTCGAAGCGGAGATGGATAGCAGTCTGCAACAGAGTGGACTGGCTAAGGAGATGTTATCGCCGAGAGAAGGCTAACCCGGTACTAAAAGTCTGCTGAAGTCTGATGTGTCGGGATTAACAGGGATCAAGATGCTGAGCAGCGCATGAGCTGTAGTGGTCAGCGACTCATAGCTGACTGCTAGCGTCAGGGCCAGCGAACCAGAGCTGCCAAGACCCTTCTACACCTCCACGCGGTGATCCTGGATAACAGGCTGCAACAGGGCAGACTGGTTAAGGAGAAGGGATCGAAGAGGGAATGCTAACCCAGTACTCAAAAAATGCTTGCTGAAGTCGGATGTGTTCGACCAAAAGGTGCAAATATCGCAGTCAAGCTGTAAACTACGACACAACGCATTCCGTTCTCTGGACCACATTCTTCTACTTAAGCCCTTTCAGGGCTTGGTAGCGGGAGATTGAGAACGAACGAAGCCAAGCCAAGCCAAACTGTTAACTACGACATAACGCATTCCGTTCTCTTGCCTACATCCTGCTACTTGCGAATCCCTGTTCATGGTTTGCTAGCCGGAGTTTGAGAATGAACAACGAAGAAGAAGTAATTACGTGTCATAGTACACTACATCCTGGGCGAAAACCAAAGTTCAGAACCTCATTTCCTACGCAGCGCCCCAGGGTATTGAAACTCAAGGCCATAATGCGAATGACTTCACATAATTCATTAGTCTCGGCAACATGAGCTCATTGGGTGGGCGCAGGGATACCGATATATCAAGACGGAACGGACTAGCTGCATCTGATATTTATGACATCCGACATGCATTAAGTAATGGTAAGATTTCCCGTAATACAAAAATCTGCAGCTGAAAGTCTAGCGAGGTTGGTTCCAATTCTACTTTACGGTTCCAAAACCTGGATCATGATATTTCAAGACTAGATCTGCGCAAAAGCAGCGTATCATGGACATCTGATGGCACGACAATATCTACAACGTAGAGGTGGGTACTACTAAACAGGCCTTAACCCAACATAGGAAGCACTGGGCCGCAGCCTGGAGTCTTTGTTCGGTCATTGCATTCAGTCGTACCAGACACACCTGTCCCACGAGATACTTCACATATCCCTCATCAGCATTAACAGAATCCCCCGAACGGTTGGAATCGTAGAAGAGGATGTCTCCGAACAGTATGGCTTCAGCAGATAACTCAGGACGAGGTCTGAAGCCGTTCTGCAGCAGTGAGCTATTGATGCTGACATGACGCAACTGGCCTCAGACAGCTAAGTAAACTTATTATTACTATTATAGTACATAATTTGGGATGACATGACGCAACGGGCCTCAGACAGCTAAGTAAACTTATTATTACTATTATAGTACATGATTTGGGCTGACATGACGCAACGGGCCTCAGACAAATAAGTGAACTTATTATTATTATTATAGTACATGCTTTGGGCTGACATGACGCAACGGGCCTCAGACAGCTAAGTTAACTTATTATTACTATTATAGTTCATGATTTGGGCTGACATGACGTCCTAAAGAGTTGGGTACATCACAGAATTGGCTTGCAAATATCACTAGCCAGAGATAGATACTCTTAGCTATAATATCTAATATACAAAGGATACATTACATGGCGGTGGCAGTACAGGGCAGTAAGTATTGAAATAATTGAAACAATATTAAGATGAAACAATTGGGGTTGAAAGTGTTTGGAAACATGAGTAAATCAGCTTTAAACATGAAATTTACATTTTACCTGAAATTTTCTTGACAAAAGTGATATTTTCATAAATGAAATTTGCACCAGCTATTTTTGATAAACGGTAGTTTTGATCTCAAAGAATCAACGTAATTGCACTCCGGAAAGACACATAAGCCCTTAGCAGATGTCGATACGTGTGGATACTGATGATTCAAGTAGACCAGAGGTTGTGCATACTACTGCTGTGACCATGAAGGTGTCTCTCTAGCTTGAAGTTTATAATTGCAACACTCTGCAGACTGAGGATTACCGGTTGAGCAATGGAAGTATCAACATCCAAGATGCGGGCATTGATCGATCTCTAAATGTCGAATCTGAGAGGTCTTCGAAGAGATGGTTCCAGCTTGTTCATTGCCATGGCAACACTCTTCTAAGTTCGTCCTGAACTGTACCTCCTGTTAGGTTCGTTGTGTCTTACAGTGAGGGCTCGATATTTCCAGGTTGGACATTCCCTGTTTCAGAGTAGCATCTTTTCGTTTATCTTCCGTCTTGCGGTTCGTGTGTTCCTATCATCTCGCCCAAATGCCGTATAATTGTATCTGCAGGTGTTTGTGAGCCGTTTAGTTCTGAACAAAGTGTTCCATTTGTCTGGCCTTGGAGGAAGATACTTTTCCCAACACCAGCAAGCACAGAGCATTCAAAATGATTGTGCGAACAGTTTCATAAGGATGTGTTTACATCCGTCATTCTGGAGTATATTCTGGTTGGATTCTGTTAAATTGACTGTTAAGTTGTATGTGTTGAATTGATAAAACTGAAAATAGTGCTTTGGTCTCTCATTTTCAGTACTGATGGTGACTTGAAAATGTGTGAAGGCCATGTTTTTCTTGATTTCTTTCCAAGTGTACCAATCTATTCGGCCAAGCCTTTGTTCTCAGTTTTAAATAGTTGTTTGACAGCCTGTAGTGTTGTTGGTGTGTGTTGTTGTTTTTGGCTTGATCCCTTCTTAGGCAGTCTGTCTGCCATGCCATTGCTTCTTAATCTCTGCCAGGCTGCATTGTTTTCAGCGTTACTGCATAGAGGCGGAAAAGGGTTTTGGAAAGCTCTGGTTAGCTGACCCTAACGCAAGCAAACAACTATGAGACGCTGACTGCTGATATCTCGTTGACTGCGTCTCCCGACGCAAGGGATGAGTCCACAAAGCAATTTTTCGTTGATCTCAGAATACCATATCAAAGCTGATCCCTGCCTTAATTTCGAGATAGAAATTATCAAAATTAGGTATAAAGCTATAGTTGCAATTATTTCTCCATTAAAAAAAAACAATATATCCGTTACACGAGCTAAAATCAATAAACAGCAGGGCTTCAGGTCAAGAAAAAAATATGAATTTATGGCACCAAAGAGTCACCAGGTAGATTTGTGTAATGCTTTTATTGAATCTGTACGTGAATCATACTAGCCTACGTTATTAGACTTGTTTTGTTTTGATTTGCAGAACTGTGGTAGCCGGGACAAATTGTTAAGAATGAAAAGCTGCCCCTACAAGCTATGTTGGGACATGACCCGTCTTGTAGGGTGTGATGTCTCTTCGGTTGTGGCTCGAGATGTACTTGAAATTAAGTGAAGAAGTGTCGCACTGGTCGTCAACCTAACTGTCTCGTTCTGGGTCCATCGGCATGACGTAGTCAATACGGTTAGATATGTGACAGGATGAAGTGGATGGCCATTATGTTCCAGTATCTCTGAATGCCCTTTTCATTCCACACCCCGTTGCTGTGAGACGCTTCCCTGTACGTTGAACTAAACGATTACATCTTTTAAAGTAACATTACAGACGAAGAATCGAAATCATTAACAGCGATGTATATGTCACCTGATGTGAGTTGAGGTCTCGGAATGTTTCACCCGGCTTTAGGTGAAGTGGAGGTCTAGGTCAGAATACTTCACCCGACCCTGAGATGGGACCGGGTTTTGGTTAGTATGTTGTTGACAATGATGTGAGGCGGAGTTTTGGTCAGTTTGTTTCACCTGGCCCTGACGACAGCCTTATCACTTATTCTTACCTTACATTTATTCCTGGCTGTAGGTCGCTTTGTGGTTACGATCGATGGGATAAAGAAATCAGGTATCACCTCTAGCACTTATAATATAAAGAAGGATCACGTGACAAAGGGTAAAGGTGACCAAATAGCAAGCACTGATATTGGGGACAACACAAAAGAGTCCTCATTGTACGAGGTCTCAAGCGTGTTTAAGGTGAGATAACCATTCCGTTCTTTTCTATGTTTTCTATATTTCTAAGACAGATAACCCTTGACACGAGTGTAGGCTGAACACGAGACGAGATTTTGAACACGGTCCCTCTCCCGCGACAGACAACCCTGATCACACATGTGCTGCTGTCCCGACTCAAGCCACCCCTGATCATACATGTGCTGCTGTCCCGACTCAAGCCACCCCTGATCACACATGTGCTGTTGGCTCGGCTCAAGCCAGTCCTTATCGTCCTGTTCATATATCCGTCACACACATAATCCTCTACCCTAGGGTGGTGATCCACTGCATTGGTTGTCTCTGATGTCATGTTTTTAATATGGACGTGGTTCTATTCTCGTCTCTGATGTCATGTTTTTAATATGGATGTAGTTCTATTCTCGTCTCTGATGTCATGTTTTTAATATGGATGTGGTTCTATTCTCGTCTCTGATGTCATGTTTTTAATATGGATGTGGTTCTATTCTCGTCTCTGATGTCATGTTTTTAATATGGATGTGGTTCTATTCTCGTCTCTGATGTCCTGTTTTTAATATGGACGTGGTTCTATTCTCGTCTCTGATGTCATGTTTTTAGTATAGATATGGTTCTATTCTCGTCTCTGATGTCATGTTTTTAGTATGGATGTAGTTCTATTCTCGTCTCAGATGTCATGTTTTTAGTATAGATATGGTTCTATTCTCGTCTCTCATGTCAAATTTTTAAAATGGATCTGGTTCTATTCTCGTCTCTGATGTCATGTTTTTAATATGGATGTGGTTCTATTCTCGTCTCTGATGTCATGTTTTTAATATGGATCTGGTTCTATTCTCGTCTCCCATGTCATGTTTTTAATATGGATCTGGTTCTATTCTCGTCTCTGATGTCATGTTTTTAATATGGATGTAGTTCTATTCTCGTCTCTGATGTCATGTTTTTAATATGGACGTGGTTCTATTCTCGTCTCTGATGTCATGTTTTCAATATGGATGTGGCCCTATTCTTGTCTCTCATGTAATGTTTTTAGCATATCGGCATTTCCCTTCTCGTCTCTCTTATATGCAGACCGTGCTAATCTATAACAGAAAACCCTCACTTAAATAAAAACATATTCGTTAGTCAAAACCTTTCAGCCCCCAGTGGATCGATCACAAGTCCTCAATACCTACCAAGGCCTCTTGTTCTGAGACATCTCTTCCAGCTCCTTTCACGACTATGTCGTTTCCTTAATGTGTTTCTCCATCTTTGCCCAATGTATATTTTATTCTCTTCACTTTCCTTGGCTTTGGATTTCTAGAGCAGAGACTGGCTTGTAACGTTATCAGTTAGATTAAATAACATGTGTCCTGTCCAACGCCAAACAAAAATACATATACAATGCTAACACTCCACTAGGGTAGAAGGATCCCTAACCACAGTACTTGCTTTACATAGGCTACAAGCCTGCATTAACCTTCTGAATATGAAAGGAAGCTCAAGCAACAATACTCGAAGTATGGTACATAAATACAATAGTGAATGTTGTTTTTGGTGGTGGTGTTCCTGTTGGTGTTCCTAGCTACTCAAGCTGAGTTGGCTAACTATTGCAGACGTTTCTTTGTAGTGTGGTTCAGCGACTCTTCTTACATCCCGAGGCGTACTTGAGGACGTCAACCGAGATCCTGTTGACTGTCATGAAATATCAGATTCTCCAGTAAGGTAATCATTAAGGGGAGAGCACAATGTAGATCCCATCTCGTTGGTCATGCTGCTGGGGTACAGTATGGTGCAGACCCAGGAACAAGGTTCCGTGGAGTGGTCTTGATCAGCATTCTTCACCTGACACTGATTACTCGTCCCTCTCGAACGGTGAATAACGTGTTAGGCAGGAGTTAGAAAGAAGAAGAGCAAGCAGAAGCAGCTGACAGGAAGACGAAAGCGCATAATAAATGGAGACAAAGAAGAAGTTTAAGAAATGAAAACAAAAAAGAAGTAGAAGAAAAAAGAGAAGAAGAAGACACCAATGAGAAGAAACAGAAGATTAAGAAGTAGGAGATGAAAAAGAAGAAGAAAAAGAAGATGAAAAAGCCATACAAAATAATCGATTCCCCATTTTGATCCAAGTGACTGCTGCAACTTGTCAAATTACAGGAATTACAAAAGCAATTGATTTAGGTGATGAGGTTGCTAGCCACATGCACATCCCTTATTAGTTACCCTTTATGACATGCCAGTAGTTCTTTGAGTACATAATTGTCATACTCTGCCTCTTGTTCTGAAGACTTTCCTACTGAGAGGTTTAGGGCAACTCGTACTCTCTCTTCAATAACATCTTAGATATCAAAGGAACACGCATCAAGAGAGGAATGTCGTGAATGGCACAAGCAGAGAGAACGATTTAACATCTGACCACAGGAGACCATAATCAAGGGATAGAAGTGGGTTAACACTGGGAATAGAGTGACAGATTACTTCAAATTGGTCATAACATTAGGCAGGACATGTAGAGAGCGGTGCAACTATAATATAACTGCTAATATAACAGCGGATAACTGCTAACAGCAAAGATAGTCATAAATAAGAAGGCATCAATGCTATGCACTGGAAAATGGGGCTTCTCTGCTAGTGAGAGGAAAGGTTGTTGCCGATGGGCACGGTATATACAGAACACAAACCTCCAGCATGATAACTGAAATGGTGGTGGTGATTTCTGCTCAGGTATCGACATTGAAGACCTATTTAACAAGAGCAGTCATTGTGTAATCCTCCAAATCCTTACTTCAGAATATACAGAGGGACTATCTAGGGCGTCAGTGGATATCATCCGGAAGGGGCGTTAACTCTAGGAGAATGTGAGGATATACTGGAACTCCTTGTAGTGAAACAGCTGACATTTTGGCTTTGCAAGCCCCATTATGGGCACATTAAATATGGATATACATGAAATCTATAAATGACCGCCAGTTGGATGACGATGTAAAAGATAAATCAGCAACACCCAGCTTACAAAATATTTAAATCAAGAGAGGCTCTAGCTGTGTGGGTGTATTAGACGACGCGGCAGGAGTGTGTAGAATCAACGTGCTACAAGAGTCATCGGTATCCACACTCGTTGCCAGTTACCGACATGGACAGAGCACATATGAGTTTGCCCTCGATGTAGCCGTTTAATAAAACCAGATCAGATTTAGAGCCATGCCTCTCATACATCCAGACCACTTTAACCCTTTTCCTTCTCTTCTTTGCTCGAACACCACTAGGTCGAACATACAAAACGCCCCACAAATATACCCCGAAATCCATGCAGAAAACGCGAGTTGTTCCAATAATCACCGAGTTACATTCTCCTGTTCTCCTATAAACCCGGCCAGTTTAGGACAGCTCCACTGATTGAAGCGAGGGACCAGTAGATCGGGCGATAACCGTCACCAGATCATAGATTTCTAACCGGATCAACTGTTGGATTTAACGTTCCTCTACCCAGGCGATGTAGACACGATTAAAACATGAACGAGGAATGTAGAATACTCTCCACAGGTTAGTGCACAACTGTAGATGTTACAAATAAATTACCAATGGCGTAGAATGTATTGATTTGGATAATCGATACGATGCTAAAATGCCCCGTAGGTCCGTCTTCGCTATCGATTTGATCTTGCTGCTTTCGATGTTTCATGCATGATATTCGATTGCTTGAATAGTTTATCATGTACTGTGTTATACGTTATGTTTCGTTATGTAATGTAAGCTAGAGGAATTTATTTCCTTGCATATCATGCTATTTTACGCAAGTGAAACGTCTGACCTGCGTGAAATGGACTTCTGAATTTGATTGAAAGCTGATTCTTTTTTAAAATAAATACTGTCTTTACGAAATGTATTTCATTGCCGACCTTAACAAATAGGGTACATCTTCTTTGTCTTTTTCTTCATCGTACGCAGTCAGACAGCAACCATTATTTTTTTGAAAAAAGCAGCGGTCATCCTGAGGCTGTCGACACTGCCATAGAGTTGTCTAGTGTTGCCACTAGTGATGGCCACATCTGCTCTTTCTGATCCTCATATGTCGGGCAGTTTTGGAGCAAATGCTCAGGGGTCATTTTCTCGGTACCACACGGTCTTTCGTCAGTGCCACCTATCTTCAATTTGTTGAATAGGTGGTACCTCAGTCTATTGTGGCCAGTGCGAAGTCTGAAGACCACGACCTGCTCTCTTCTGTTCAACTGGTAATAGGCATCGTTTTTTGTGTAGCCAGTATGTTCGGTTTCCCATTTGGTCATGTATCTAGCTCTAATAAGCCGTTTTGACTCTTCGTATGTCATACTAGTATCTGGTTGTGGTAGTTTTGCACCTTCTTTTGCCAGTCTGTCTGCCTCATCGTTGCCTTGGATGTTGCAGTGAGATGGAACCCACTGCACCACTACCCTTTTTGGCGCGGACTGCTGGCATAGTTGACAGAGTACTGCTCTTAAATCATTAAGTTCAGTATTTTTCTGGCTTTTTAGTACTGTGACTACGGCCAGAGCATCTGTAAACAGGACTATATGGATACTAGGATTGAGGAAAGAAAGTTGCTTACTTCTTCGGTCGCCACGCACTGTGCATGCTAGGCTGGTATTTTGGTACACACTCCAAATTATGGCGAAAACGCAACTTACAGCCTCAGACCGGGTCATCTTGATTGTATCAGACCATATCTAGCGTCTTGTTCAGGACGAGAAGAAATAAGGGTGAGGTGAAACATGCTGATCACGGTGGGTGCAAGGTGTAATCAGGGTGAGGTGAAACATGCTGATTACGGTGGGTGCAAGGTGTAATCAGGGTGAGGTGAAACATGCTGATCACGGTGGGTGCAAGGTGTAATCAGGGTGAGGTGAAACATGCTGATCACGGTGGGTGCAAGGTGTAATCAGGGTGAGGTGAAACATGCTGATCAAGGTGGGTGCAAGGTGTAATCAGGGTGAGGTGAAACATGCTGATCACGGTGGGTGCAAGGTGTAATCAGGGTGAGGTGAAACATGCTGATCACGGTGGGTGCAAGGTGTAATCAGGGTGAGGTGCAACATGCTGATCACGGTGGGTGCAAGGTGTAATCAGGGTGAGGTGAAACATGCTGATCACGGTGGGTGCAAGGTGTAATCAGGGTGCGGTGACACATGCTGATCAAGGTGGGTGCGGGGTGTAATCAGGGTGAGGTGAAACATGCTGATCACGGTGGGTGCAAGGTGTAATCAGGGTGCGGTGACACATGCTGATCAAGGTGGGTGCGGGGTGTAATCAGGGTGAGGTAACACATGCTGATCAAGGTGGGTGCGGGGTGTAATCAGGGTCTGTTGAAGTATTCTGATCTAGGTGAGAGCGAGATGTAATCATGATCAGGTGAAATATTCTGATCAAGGTGGGTATGAAATTAGGATCAGGTGAAACATACTGACAAGACCCCACGTCTCGCCCTCGTTCATGGAAACGGGCTAGTCACAATCGAGATGGCAATTGACACTGTAATACTCATAAAAGTAATACGCCTCGCATTACATTACAGCCAAGGGGATCCCAGGTCCACCTTCTCAAGTACGTCGTGGGATGGAAGAAGAATGAATGTCTGTCGCTGCCCACAACAAAGAAAACGCGTCAAGAGTTATCTCATCTCAGCACGAGTTTCTTTAAACAGCAGCAACGACAATATCTTGATGGCGTGGCAGGTGGCCTGGAATGAACAATGACCAGCGCTAAAATTGAACACTAAAGAAACAGTAGCTCAAACATAAAGCGGGTGGGGTTGGGGGTGGGGGGGGGGGGGGGGCTGGTTACGTTCACCTAGATGGCAATAGTTTAAGCAATCAATTATCTAACAATCCTCAGTATCTGCTTTGATATAAAATTAACCTCTCAATCATTTTGAAATATTCAGCTATTTTAGTCATATTAGGACATGCGCCTTCTGTTAAAACCGTAGGTGTTCAGTTCCTGTCAGTAGTTACTGATCGTCCTACTGGTTGTGAACTCTCCTACACATCCATCTCAGGCATCCCGTACTGTTGGAGCGGCAAGTGATTTCTAAACTTTATCCCAGTCACATCATTCAATTGGTGGTCGTTGATCAAATTCAGAATAATATCCCTATCCATTGTTAATGTCCCTCACTAGGACTGTCCTCGAGGACAGGATATCAGCTCTTTGATTACTGCAAACCCCAGCATAACGAAGAAAGTTGATCCCCAAATAATTTTGAAGGTTGGAGGCCGCTCTGTCCACTATCAACTCATGACCGAACCAGCCGTCTGTACCTTTATCTTCCTCTTCTTCATTTTTCTTCTCCCCCTCTTCTTCTTCTTCTTTTTTTTCGTTAGCTGTCAGACGTCTACGTGAATTTGTTCAAAGAAAGCAGCGGTTATCCTGAGGCTGTCGACACTGCCATAAAGCTTGTCTAGTATTGGCACTGGTGACGCGCACATGAGCTTTCTCTGGTTCTCGTATGTCGGGCGATTTTGCAGCAGATGTTGAAGGGTCTTTTTCCCAGTACCACACGGGCATTCGTCAGTAGAACATATCTTCCGTTTTTGAATAGATGGTACATCAGTCTGTTGTGGCCTGTGCGGAGTCTAAAGACAACCACATGCTCTCTTCTGTTCAACTGGTAAAAAGCATCATTTTTTTGTGTGGACAGTTTCCCATTTGTCCATGTATCTGGCTCTAATAAACCTTTTGGACTCTTCGTTGGGCACACTTGAATCTGGTTGTGGTAACCGTCCACTTTCTTGAGCCAGTCTTTCTGCCTTCTCGCTGCCTTGCATATTACAGTGGGATGGGACCCACTGTACTACGACTCTTCTGAGTTTGAATTGCTGGCATAGTTGACAAATCAGCATATATAAAAAGACAACCTGGCTTTGATTGCTTTTGCCTGTCAGCATTGCTTTTACTGCTGTTTTCAATGCATCTATATCCGCTCTGAAATTACTACCTTCTGGTTCAAGTTTTTGTCAGAAACGATTACAGACATCAGTATAGAGTTGCTTTATTTCTGACTATCCTCGGATAACATTTGGACTCGTTACTTCTTCTCGGTGTACTCGCATCTTTGATGTTTACACCGTCTGAAGAGTTCAGAAGTGGGGACGGCGTGGCCTAGTGGTTAAGTGGCACGGCTCACAACCAGAAGGTGCTGGGTTCGATCCCCATCACAGCACCGGCCGTTACCCCGGGGAAGCAAACCCTTAGAAAATGCAGGAGGAAGCAGACCCTTACATAAAATGCATGCTGAAGTCGGATGCACTGGGCCGACAGGAGCAAAATAAAAACCAGTGTAACGCACACACGCCTTGGGGAATAGATAAATGAGGCGAAAGCAAAAAAAAAAAACAGTGTTTGTCAGAAACGATTACAGACATCAGTATAGAGTTGCTTTATTTCTGACTATCCTGGGATAACATTTGAACTCGTTACTTCTTCTCGTTGTACTCGCATCTTTGATGTTTACACCGTCTGAAGAGTTCCCCTGTTGAACTGGACCGTTATTTGGAATTTATCTATTGGTCCGAACAGTTTTGAGTTTAGTGTTGAATAGTTGGATCAGTATATCTTCCTTAACTCGCCATAAAAGGAACAGTTCTCTAGTACAATATCAAACCTTTCGCTACTTGTCCTAAAGATAAAATCCCGCACTGTTTGTCAATCACGTAGTCTTTTGGTTTAAAGAAGTGCACGTGAGTCATCTAAAAATAGTCGTTATCCATGAATGCGTCTTTATCTTCCACTGGATACTTTGGATAACGTCGTCGTTGTTTGTCCTACAGATGACATTTCGTTAGATTATGTGGTAGCTTACAGCGAGGCTGAGGTATACTCGCGCCATTCGACCGATCAATCCTGTTTCAGCACGGTATATTGTGTTTCTGCTTGTCTTCCCTCAGTGATCCATGTTGTCTCAGCACCCATACGGCCTGTCACAGCACGGCACATTGTTTCTGTGTTCACTTCCCTCAGTGATCCACGCTGTCTCAGCACGGAACAATGGGTCTGTGTTACTTTCCCTTGGTGATCCAGGCTGTTTCAGCACGCACATTGCGTTTGTGTTTGCCTTCCCTCGGTGATCAATGCTGTCTCAGGACAGACACAGCCTGTTCCCAAAGATTCCTCTTTAGGACAGGTTATTGTCTTAGAATAGTCTGGTTCGCTTAACGTAACGCAATCAGTCAGATAAAACTGGTTAACTGATGTCATCGTGTTCCCCATCTCTTCGGCTCCTCCCAGTAAAGGACTGGCAAATCTTCAAGTGACCATCAGCCTTGATGATGTCTTCTGGTCCGAGACTATTCCTTCGCACGGGGCCCTATCTCTGGTTCATGATCATCATTTTGTCTTCTATTGTTTTTTTTAATTGCCAAGTTTCCTTTCAATACCAGACTGTCTGTCGTAGTCCCTTTGAGATTCATATTGTGGCGTATCTGTTGGTGGGATCATGTTCTTCTGTTAGGAAAAAGCCAATCCATTTCCAGCGATGTCCGGTTATGATTGTCTGTATATCTTCTTGGTTGCTTCAGGCATGCAAGAGGCGTCTATGACTGATGCCTAATAATTCAGCGCAGTTAAAGTGCCATATCCACATCGAAGGCCGGCTGCAAAGTATATGATGGTGCAACCTGTCATACTTTTTTCTGTCCGTCTTGTAATGTTATCCTTCCACTTATAGCACGGTTTTCAGCTAGCACGGTTTTCAGCTAGCACGGTTTTCAGCTAGCACGGTTTTCAGCTAGCACGATTTTCAGCTAGCACGATTTTCAGCTAGCACGGTTTTCAGCTAGCACGGTTTTCGGCTAGCACGATTTTCAGCTAGCACGATATACCTTCACCTTTCCTTCCAATATTGTTTTCAGAAAGATAAAGATATCCACCAAGACAACATAGTATTCCTGACGGATGCCGCGTCAGTAATAGCAGCGTTAAAACAATACAAAGATGAAGATCTCGAGCAATGTATGTTCTCCCTGACACATCTCCCAGCAGAACACCCAAGGTTGGTCATAAAGTGGATCCCATCCCACTGCAATATTGAAAGCAATGAAGCTGCAGACAATCTAGCAAAGAGTGGAGGAGCATCCCCACAAACAGACTTATCACATATAATGAGGCCAAGACCATAATTAAAGCCAACTTTAGGGTAAAATGAACAACACCCCGACTTCCGAAAAGAAGACAGATACTATAACTTAACTAGAGAAGAGCAAGTCATCATCTTCAGACTGAGAACTGGGCATAACAGACTCAAGAGTCATCTTTACAACAAAATGAGGTTTGGGACAGATGACAGGTGCCCATGTGGGGAGCATATCATAACCGTGGAACACATTCTACAAAGCTGCATGCTTACGCAGGAAAAGAGAGAACAAAGCTGGCCTTGTGAGACAGATATGAGACAGAAGCTGTATGGAGATAAAACAGCCTTACAAACAACGGTGTCCTTTGTAAGAGAAACCGGAAACTTGATCTGAAGATGAACGAAGAAGAAGAAAGAAGTTTTCAGCACGGTGTTATTACTTTTAATGTGAATAAAATATCTTAATTAACAGACTCCGATTTCGTTAATCAATTCTCTGCTCAATATTTTTTTCTCTAAGACTTCCACATTTTCTTTATTTTGTTGTCCATCCTTCTGTATACCCCCGTTTCAAAGACATGAATCCTCTTCTTCACTGTTTATTTCTTGTCCACGTTTCTAAGCGACACAGTAATGACGTGTATGCATAACAGCTGATCACTCTAATTTTGTTTGGGAATTACTTGGGTGTCATGTTGGAGAAAAGATATTTGTTCATACCTATTGTTCTCTTTATTACTATCTTCGGGTATTATACTTTCAAGATACAAAGAAGCTATTGCCCTGTTCCACTGATTGATAGCCAGTTGTTCTCTGCCTGAAAGACTTCTTTGCTACTTATAATGGATTCTGTTTTCCCAGTGTTAATGTCATAAACATACACTAAGTCTGATTCCCATTTCAACCCCAAATTCTTGCATTCTAATAATAGGTAAAGTAAGTAAAATGTCCTTGACAGAACCTGGATTCTTACAACCGCCACCTATTTGACTGTTATAAGTTTCTTGGCAAGTGTGCAGTACGGTAGCTTGCCATTACTTTCCGTACTTGATGGAGCGAAAAAAAAAGAAGTTTTTGTCAACTGTTGTCTGGTCGATATCCTTCAGCTGTTAGAAACCGAATCACCGTTCGTTGATCAACTTTGGACAGATTCCGTATCACACCCGTCATGTTTTCAACGGTCTGCCGAGGAAACTATGAGCCAGAGGACAATAAAAATTGGCAAACGTGACAGTTGGTATGTGCTGTTTACATACGAAGTGATGTCATCATGCGCATCGAATGTTCATTTGGTGTAGTTAGGTCCGGTTACAGTTGAACACGCATCGTACCTGGTCGATCAAAGCAACTTGCTTTATTCTCTTAATGTTTTTACCGCAAAAAAAAATTGTTGATTTAAAGTTTCCATTTCGTTCGTTGCAACAGCAGATGCAATATTTAGTACAGACTCCCCGTCACAAGACCAACTACCGCCGTGGTTCCGTGGTTCCGTGGTTCCGTGGTTCTACTAGTGGCGCAGAGAAGATGCAGTATTGTCTAGGTATCGAGAATTTGGAGCAGACGATATCGGAACATGTCTCCATGGTCCTTCCCGACAACTAATTTCCGCCTGGCTCGAAAACCCGCGTCCGCGTGGGTATACATGTGTGTGTGTGTGTGTGTGTGTGTGTGTATTTGTGTGCTGTGTGTGTGTGTGTGTTTATTTATGTGTTTATTTCTTTGCTGTGCTCTTCTCTTGGCAAGGTTAAGACAATATACTGTGATCATGAGATCATTCAGTTTTTATCTCCTCTTTCCACTGCTACGTTGTTGTACCACTATTCTTTGGTCTTGTTCTAATTGTCCTGCTGGATTTTTGTTCTTCTTGGTCTTCTGTAGTTTGTTCTTTCTCTTGCACTTCTTCTTCTTCTTCTTCTTTTTCTTCTTCTTCTTCTTCTTCTTCTTCTTCTTCTTCTTCTCTTTTCGCATATTCCTTTTCTTTTCACATATCTTCTTCTTCATCTGCTTCTTCTTTTTCTTCCTCCTCTTCCTCCTCTTCTTCTCTAAATGCATTTTCCTTTTCCACTTCTTCTTCTTCTTCTTCTTCATTTTGTGCTTCTTCTTTATCTTCTTCTACTTCTTCTTCCTGTCTTTACGTTTATTCCTTTTCTTTTCACATCTCTTCTTTTTCGTCTTCTTCTTTTTCTTCTTCCTCTTCATACTCTTCTTTTCTAAATGCATTTTCCTTTTCCATTTCTTCTTTTTACTCTTCTTCTTCTTCTTCTTCATCATCTTCTTCTGCTTCTACTTCTTATATTCATACCCCTTCTTCATCTGGGGTAGTTGTCTCGCCGCAGCGACTCAATTTCAACCAGTGTTCGTAAAGCGATCTCAGTCCCGCCAGGCGGAGCGATAGCGCGGGCTTGCGGAAAACGCTCGCCTGCCTTTCCCCGTAGTGCGAATTGGGTGCGGTTTGTGGTAGTGGCTCCTCCACCGAGGTGCCCTAGTCTGGTCCGTATCAGGAAACGTGGTCCGTCCGTGGTGATTTCTCTAAGGCTTATAGCAGAGCTCGACAGTACGTCTCGCTGGTGGTCCGACTCTCGCAAAGAGCTTGTGACCGGCAAATGGAAAGCAGGAATCGTTGCCTCGAGGCCCTGCGTTCTCTCCCTACGGAGAAGGGCAGGCCAAATGGTGTCTCTAGTCCCAGTGAAATTCGTCGCCGAGGTCGTTGGGATCCGTTCTGCACAGAGCGCTGCCATCCCTCCTCGAGCGAGCCCGGTCGGTCGGTCGTCTGGTGCGTGTGGGAGGCCCCTGTCAGGCGGTCCTAGGTCGACGGAGTGAGGGACGGGTGGAACAACCGTCCGTCCGTCCCGTCAGTCGGTCCCTGCGGCCGTCCCAGTGAGGCTTTTTAACACGTAACCCTTCCTCCGCCGACCGGTGTGCGCAGTACGTACGTCTCCGACAGATATCTGGTTGATCCTGCCAGTAGTCATATGCTTGTCTCAAAGATTAAGCCATGCATGTCTAAGTTCACACTGTCTCACGGTGAAACCGCGAATGGCCCATTAAATCAGTCGAGGTTCCTTAGATGACACGATCCTACTTGGATAACTGTGGCAATTCTAGAGCTAATACATGCTTACCAAGCTCCGACCCTCGCGGAAAGAGCGCTTTTATTAGTTCAAAACCAATCGTCGTTTCCCCTCGCGGGGTTGCGGCGTCCCCACTGGTGACTCTGGATAACTTTGTGCTGATCGCATGGCCTCATGTGCCGGCGACGCATCTTTCAAATGTCTGCCCTATCAAATGTCGATGGTACGTGACATGCCTACCATGTTTGTAACGGGTAACGGGGAATCAGGGTTCGATTCCGGAGAGGGAGCATGAGAAACGGCTACCACATCCAAGGAAGGCAGCAGGCGCGCAACTTACCCACTCCCGGCACGGGGAGGTAGTGACGAAAAATAACAATACGGGACTCTTTCGAGGCCCCGTAATTGGAATGAGTACACTTTAAACCCTTTAACGAGGATCTATTGGAGGGCAAGTCTGGTGCCAGCAGCCGCGGTAATTCCAGCTCCAATAGCGTATATTAAAGTTGTTGCAGTTAAAAAGCTCGTAGTTGGATCTCAGGCGCAGGCGGGCGGTCCGGCTCGCGCCGGTTCACTGCCCGTTGTCTCCTGCCCTACCGTCTGCCGGCTCTCTCCCACGGGTGCTCTTCGCTGAGCGTCCTGGGTGGCCGGCGCGTTTACTTTGAAAAAATTAGAGTGTTTAAAGCAGGCCTCGGCTGCCTGAATAATGGTGCATGGAATAATGGAATAGGACCTCGGTTCTATTTTGTTGGTTTTCGGAACTGGAGGTAATGATTAACAGGGACAAACGGGGGCATTCGTATTGCGGCGTTAGAGGTGAAATTCTTGGATCGCCGCAAGACGAGCTACTGCGAAAGCATTTGTCAAGAATGTTTTCATTAATCAAGAACGAAAGGCAGAGGCGCGAAGACGATCAGATACCGTCGTAGTTCTGACCATAAACGATGCCGACTAGCGATCCGCAGGAGTTGCTTCGATGACTCTGCGGGCAGCTTCCGGGAAACCAAAGTGTTTGGGTTCCGGGGGAAGTATGGTTGCAAGGCTGAAACTTAAAGGAATTGACGGAAGGGCACCACCAGGAGTGGAGCCTGCGGCTTAATTTGACTCAACACGGCCAACACTGAAATGAGTGACATGCCGAGACCACTCTTCTGGGGTCTAATATGGAACTGGTGCTGGACTTAGACCCCCAGAATTCTGGGGTTATGCCCCTGTGGCTCGGTTCTGTCTGCATCCAGTGTGTGATAAAGGAATTGACGGAAGAGCACTATCAGGAGTGGAGCCTGAGACCTAAGTTAACTTACCACGCCAATACTGCAGAATGACTATCAAAAAGTACACCCTCGCGGGGTCTAATAGAGAACATGTGCTGGAATTAGACCCTCGAAAATTTTGGGGCTACCCTCTAAGAAACTTGATTGTCTCGCTAAGGGAATTGACGGAAGGGCACCACCAGGTGTGGAATCTGCGGCTTAATTTGACTGAACACGCCAATACTGTAGAACAACTGACAAATCGAGAGCACTGCCGTTTGGGTCTAATAATGAACGTACGCTGGTATTAGACTCACGGATGACAAGTCAGCTCTCAAACACTCAAATGAAAGAACGCTACGGAAATCGTGTTTTAACTCTGCAGAAACCGCAGATTTCAAATACCTGGTCATTGACAAACAAAAGCCCTCAATAAATTCGTCTGACCAAATAGTGAACGGGTGCTGGAAATAGATCATCTGAAGACAGGTCAGTTTTACCCTACAAATGACTGGGAGTTGCTACGGAAAACCAGCTCAAATCGAGAGGAGCCGCAGACACTTTGGTTCACGTACCAGGCTGATAAGCCAAGGGCGCGAGGCTACCATGTGGGGGATTGCGGCCGAACCCTTGTAAGCCGCAATCCCGCCCAAAATCTCAGCACCACTGCAATGGGAGGCTCCTACATGCTCGGGACCTGGGGCTTGCGCCCCAGCCCTATCAGGTAGAGCCACAGTAAGAGGCCCTTGCCGCCCGCAAGTCAAAGCGGGCGGACAACCGCTTGATACTCACCCTATACGGCGATGGGGTGCGAAAAAACACCAACCAAAGACTTAGTACCTGGTCGGGGTGTCGAAAACAGAAGAGCAGCCACCTCACTGTGAACTGTCAAGACTCAACCACCGACCATGAGATATGTCCGCACACCAGGCGAACAACATCTCTGTGACATTACCAGGCTTGTCCTCTGGCTGAATGCACTCCGGCTACAATATCTACCTCTGTACGTTATCAGCCATATAACTATCATACTGGACGCAGAAGAGATGCAGACCAGCGGACATTGCACACCTGCCCCACTGTGTCAACACCCCAGGTGGCGGGGAATGCTAGGCGTACCATCCCTGCATAGAAGCCAAGAAAATAAAGGGAAAAAGAGATACCCCACTCAAATGCAAATGCTACGTTTCTGGCAGGACGTGACGATCCTGGGATACAGACACACTGGACTGCCTCTCTTCCGGGTAAACCAGTCCATCTCATATATCACATATCATCATTGCACCCTATAGACACGAGTAGTGAAGACTCGATAGTCTGGTAAGACAACTTCCATAGGAGAGAAAACTCTGATCGTAAACAACTGCTGCCTTGCAGATAGGCTGGGGACAGCCAAAGGCTAAGGAGGGCATCCCTACAGAAACGCCTGTTGAAATCGGATGCACGGGGCCGCAAGCCTAACAAAACAGTGCAACGTAAATCACAGTATGATGGCAGTACAACCTATTCGAAAAACGTATGGCGCTCATCCTGAGGAGACCCGCCAGGCAGCGATAGCGCCGGGCCTCACGACTCGAAGGGGCCCACCCTTGACTACTGGTGGTCACCCACCCATGTGTCGTGGAGTCAAGGCACATGGCTATGGGGCAACGTCTATTGGCCAAAACCTCAAGACCCTCAGAATATTACAGTGGAATGCGGAGGGAGTCATTAACAAAAAACTTTCCCTAACACACCACCTGCATGAAGGTAAGATTGACGTGGCATGTATCCAGGAAACGCACCTCAACAATAACCATAAATTCTCAATCAGAGGATACCAGACCTTCCGTCTAGATAGAGAAGGCCACAAAGGAGGGGTCCTGATACTGACCAGAAACAGCATACCGAGTAGCGCGGTACCTGTCAATCACACCGGACAAGCAGAAATTGTAGGAGTTGACATAATGGCTCAAGAGACGAAGCTCCGCATTTTCAATCTGTACGGACCACCAAACAGAGACCTATCGCTCTCGAGTATGGAGGTCAGAGACTCCAACTGCATAGTAGTTGGAGATTTCAACAGCCACTCGGAGAGGTGGGGCTACTCTGACACAGACAGCAGAGGTGACGAAGTGGAAGATTGGGAGATAGATGCAAATCTCTCCCTAATCAATAGGCCGGAGGATAGCCCTAGCTTCTATTCAAGAACATGGCATACCACCTCGACTCCAGATTTGGCCTTCTCCACACAGGATATACACTATAAAATAGACCGCCAGGTGCTAAACCAACTGGCAGGTAGCGACCACAGGCCGATCAGGCTAACCATTGACATGGAAGTAGGCCCACAGGAAACAAAACCGCTCCCACGTTGGAATTACAAACGAGCCGACTGGGACAGATTTGCAATCCTGACAGATGAGCTGTGTGAAACCATCAACACACGAAACACCAAAATGAAGCCCATGGTAGAGAGCCTAAGCAAGGCAATAATGCAAGCCGCCACTGAAACCATCCCAAGAGGAGCTAGGAAAAACTATAAGCCCTACTGGAATGATGAGTTACAGAAAGTGGAAGATGCAGTAACAAATGCTAGGAACGTGGCAGAACGAGAAAAATCCATGGAGGCAAACATCGCCCTCAAAGCCGCCACGGCGAAGTACAAACACACTCTCAAGCAAACAGCAAGAGAAAGTTGGAAAAATAAAACGGAAAGTTTGAACCTGGACAAAGAAGGGAACAAGCTATGGAAGCTAGTCAGAGCCATGAATGACGAAACCCCGTCAAATAAACAAATTACTATCAAGCAGGGCGAGAACTTGATCACAGGTAAGAAAGCCGCAAACGCCTTTGTCGATCACTATGCCAGAGCAAACCACATCGAGGTCCCTGCAGATAAGCATACAGACATTAGCGAAGAGCTAAAGGGACACGAAAACATAAATACGGCTCCTGAAGAGCACATGATGGCCAAACTAACCATGCGCGAAATGGAAGAGGCTATGAGAACACTAAAGAAAAGGAAATCTCCCGGAAAAGACGGGATAACAAACGAAATGCTGATGGGGCTGGGCCAAACAGCGAAGAAAAAACTACTATCAGTCCTGAACCAAAGCTGGAAAAGGGGTATTGTACCCCAGGCATGGAAAGATGCAATACTGGTACCAGTACCAAAAACAGGAAAGGATAAAACAGATCCGAATGGATACAGGCCCATAAGCCTACTGAGCTGTGTCGGCAAGCTGATGGAACAGATGATAAACACCAGACTGATGTGGCATCTGGAAGAAAAACGAATACTAATTCCACAGCAAGCCGGCTTTAGACAGCACAGATCCACTGAGGACCAGGTCATCCTCATAGCCCAGGAGATAGAAGATGCCTACCAGGCACAGAAGCACACAGTAGCTGTTTGGGTGGATCTGGAAAAGGCATTTGACAAAGTCTTGAAGGATGGACTTAGAGTCAAGCTGAGAAGAAGTGATGTCTGTGGGAAGATGTACAAGTGGATCAACCACTACCTCAAACAAAGAACGGCCAGAGTCCAAGTACAAGGGCAGATGAGCAAAAAGGTGACACTCGAGCAGGGAGTACCCCGAGGGGGAGTACTGTCACCCACACTCTTTCTGGTATATATAAACGATATTACAGAGAATATACCAAGAAGAGTCCATAGCTCAATGTTTGCAGACGATCTGGCTATGTGGACCTCTGAAAAGAATCTCACCATAGCAAGAAATCGGATGCAAACGGCCCTAACATCGCTGGAAGAGTGGGCGAACTCATGGCTGGTCAAAATAAACGAGGAGAAAACCACGTGCACAATATTCTCGCTCTCATTAAAACCCCAAAGTACCAAATTAAGCCTAAATGGCAAAATCCTGCAGCCAAACGACAACCCAACCTATCTGGGAGTCACATTTGATCGGCGCATGACATGGAAAAGTCAGATTGAGAGAAACCGAATGAAAGCCAGAGAAAGAATGGCGATCATGAGGAAACTTGCTGGCACAAGCTGGGGAGCAGACGAAGGCATACTAAAGAAACTGTACACTGGAAGAGTGAGACCAGTTCTCGAGTATGGCATTGCGGCATGGACAACAGCAGCGAAGGCGAACTTCGATAAAGTTAACAAACTTCAAAACCAAGCCATGAGAATTATAACAGGTGGCATGAAGTCAACGCCAATTGTAGAACTTGAAAAGATTACAAAACTGCAATCCATGACCGATAGAAGAGACTGCAGAGCCCAGCTGCAGTCAGAGAAACTCCGAAGACTGACGGACCATCCAATGTACCAGAGACTAAACAATCTGGGAAATGGGAAACTGAAGCGGAGAAACTTTGCAGAAATAGCCAAAGCAAAGATGCACGAAGATCCCATAAACGCACTAACAACACCAAAACCCATCACTACTGTACGAAAACCTACTTGGAGGCAGGATATATTTCCAGAGGTGGTAGAAAATATACCAGGTATTGCAAACAAAAACTGCCAGAGTGAGAAAGAAAGGAGAGACACTACCCTAAGCTTCATAACGAAAAGCTACCCAAGCATGGACTGGACCCATGCATACACCGACGGTTCTGTAACAAACACTACACAGAACGGAGGGGCAGGAGCATTCCTGAACCTACCAAATGGCAGAAAAATAACACTGTCATTCGCTACTGGTAAGTACACAAGCAATTTCAGAGCAGAGGCAGAGGCACTGAGGGCGGCAGTGGAAGAAATGGTAACACACAGTGAAAATGAGAGCCATATAGTCTTGCTGACAGATGCTCTCGAAGTAGTCACAGCGCTAAAAAGCCAGAAGAACACTGAGCTTAATGACTTAAGAGCAGCACTCTGCAAACTGTGCCAGCAGTCCGCACCAAAAAGGGTGGTGGTACAGTGGGTTCCGTCACACTGCAACATCCAAGGCAACGAGGAGGCAGACAGACTGTCAAAAGAAGGTGCAAGGCTACCACAAACAGATACCAGTATGACGTACGAAGAGTCAAAACGGCTTATCAAAGCCAGATACATGTCCAAATGGGAAACCGAACATACTGGTTACACCAAAAACGATGCCTATTACCAGTTGAACCGAAGAGAGCAGGTCGTTGTCTTCAGACTTCGCACTGGCCACAACAGACTGAGGTACCACCTATTCAACAAACTGAAGATAGGGTGTACCGACGAATGCCCGTGCGGTACTGGTAAAATGACCACTGAACATCTGCTGCAGAACTGCCCGACATACGAGGATCAGAGAGAGCAGATGTGGCCATTGCCAGTGGAACTGCAAGACAAGCTGTATGGTAGTGGCGAGAGTCTCAGGATGACCGCTGCTTTTTTCGAAAAAATAATGGTTACTGTCTGATTGTGTACGCAGAAGAAGAAGAAGAAGATACCCCTTCTTCTATGTTATTCTTCTTCTTCTTCTTTTTTCTATTCGGCTTGTTTCTTCTTCTTCTTCTTCTTCTTCTTCTTCTTCTTCTTCTTCTTCTTCTTCTTCTTCTTCTTCTTCTTCTTCTACTTCAATTTTCGAACTCAATGAGAAATGAAATAATACCTCCCCTTAATTTTCAGTCGTTGACTTTTGGATTCCAGTTTACATGTTGGCAACACTATAAATACTGTCCTTCTGTCTTTCTATGGAACGATTTGCCGGATAGAACATTCAGCGAGGACACACATTACGTTCTCCTTCAGGGCATCAGTACACTCACTCCACTCTATGTCCTTCCGGTTATATGTTTTCATGTGTTGCTTGTTTGTCGTTTGTGTGTGTGTTGCTTCTGTGTGAAGTTCCTCTCTATGTTCCCTACATGTGTTCCTTCTGTGTGAAGTTCCTCTCTATGTCCCCTACATGTGTTCCTTCTGTGTGAAGTTCCTCTCTATGTCCCCTACATGTGTTCCTTCTGTGTGAAGTTTCTCTTTCTGTCCCCTACATGTGTTGCTTCTGTGTGGTTCCTCTCTATGTCCCCTACATGTGTTGCTTCTGTGTGAAGTTCCTCTCTATGTAGTTTTTCTTTCTGGCGTCTCTGTGTGTTGAAGCTTTCTATCGTTTTGCATGTCTCTTTCTGTCATTATGCATCTGTCTCTTGCTGTCGTTTCTCGTCTCTATTTATCTTCTCCCAGTCTTCTCTTTCTCTCTGACGTTTCTCTGTGTCCTTTCTCTTTCGCTTTTTCTGTCATTCTCTATCTGTATCTCTGTTTTTAATGTGCTGTTGTTCTGTTGTTCTACCTTTCAATCTCACTCTTTCGTTCACCGTTATCTCTTTCTCTCAATCTCTGTTGGTATACTTCTATATCTCTCTAACGTTTCTAATTTTTCAGTCACTCTTTCTCTCTCTCCCTCTATTGCTGTCGTTCACTTTCTCTATATCCTTTGATGATTGTACATGTTATCTCTCTCCGTCCTTACTCTTTCTACCTCCCCGTGGCTTCTCTCTCTATATCTCTGTGTCGTTCTCCCTGAAATGGATTGCTTTTATCGATCTCACATCAGCATACGACACGGTAAATCACCAGCTATTTCTAACAACGATATATAAGGTCACTAGTGACGGGCGCCTTCCCCAAGTAATCAAACGCTTATTACAAAATAGATAATTCAATGTGACACTGCAAAAATAAAGTTAACCGTTGGAGGAACTACAATAAAAGGATCTGGCTCAGGATAGTGTCATATCACCTACTCTATACAATGTATTCATTCTTTCATAGGCGTCTCAATTTTTGCAGACCATGCGCGTGGCACCTTGTGAGTAGCCTCTCAGGGCGGAAGCCTAGGCGCTGAAAATGGAGACCCTTGGCTGCCCAAACTGCAGGATCCCCCTCTCGGCCTCGCTGGTGTAATCCAAAGGAATGCAAAGCATGACAATTTGGCGCCAGCTCAGCGGGAGCTGCCGGAATGAGTTCGCAATTTTGAAACCATCCGCGTTAGGTGCTACCACTTCGCATTTTCTGTCTGGGTTTACTCCCGTAGCCCTGACCTCTCCCGATGTTTCCACAAGACAGTGGAGTCGTTGCTCGCAGATGCTAGATACTCGAGTCATCCGATGATAACCTCATCGTCTTAACACCAGCCAACACTCTCCGGAACTTGTGGGTTTAAAATCAGAGTTCCTCCTCTCCTAGGCGAACTGCCTGAACAGGCTAACGAGCTTCCTCTACCCGGGTTTAGAGTCAGGAGTTTACCTGCTCTTAGATTAGTTGCCAACCAAGGCTAATGAGCCCAATCTGTCCGCCCAGTTATACCGCCGGATACTCGGTCGTGCACCACAGCAGGCTCTGTGAAGGTGCTGTTGGGACACAATAATGAAAGAGAGACCATTGGCATGGAAACTCCTGAACGGCAAGCCGAACCGTGAATCCAGAGGCGATCACTTCACATGGAAAGGAGAAGCTATAACAGACGCTTCCCTTTCATTTAACGAACGTGATGTCCAGCCAGACCTCACTACTCCCCTCCCCCCCCCCGTTCCCCAATGTATACACCAATGATTAACCGATTAGCCTAGACACAATACAGTTCACAAATGCCGAGAACGCTACAATAGCCGCACAAGGAACGAGCTTCGAGGAAGTTGAGTTCAAGCTCACAGAAGCTCTAAACAGAATAGATGGATACTTTTATAAAAACCACCTCACAATATACCTTAACAAAATACATGTGTGTACATTTCATCTAAATAACAGGATAATGACGGGGACAACACCTCAAGATAGGGATGCACCTCGGTATCTAGAGGTTGTAATGGATCATGCAAGACTAATGTTTGGTCAAGCAAAATATACTGATCGGATATGTTAGTTGTTATGGCCCATCTTTTAATTCATTAACAACGTCCGAAGCTATTTTAGAAAAACTGCATGTCAAATACAAATGCTTTTTAATATGCAGTCTTAGAATATCCATGACGCTAAAGTATTGATATTATTTAGTCCATAGATGTTAAGACATTTGCTATTCGGCAAATTCTTTTGATCTGTTTCGACGATTGCAAAGAAAATATGCATTAAATTAAGATTTTAATTTCTCGTCGAATTTTGTTAAGAGGCGTATCTTGTTAATGTCTTGATAGATCAATTGATTGTTTGTGTTGCCCTTAATGTACAATGGTAAAAATTGCACAAATATGCAACAGTTAGTTCAGCCCTTTGGTCACCCGTAGACCCCTACGGTTGTATCAGCTACACAATCAATTTTATGTTGTGCAACGCATTTTAATATTGAAATGTATTTGTTGCCATTGTATGAACACCTAATTGTTTTGATAAATATACGCTAATTCATCCAAGTCTGCTAATCAGTATGTCCGCAAAATATATTAATCAATCGAATCTGTCGATTCAAAGATATTGATAATTGTTTATTTCATTGACAAATTGTAATCCATCTCGTTGTCAGTACTGTTCTTCCCGGAGCACATGTTCAACACACTTCTTCCAGAACTGAATGTCTATTTTTGAAACATATTCACGTGTCAGCACTTCAATATCACACATCTTAAATGTCCTGTTAAGTTCGTGAACTAGTCCTTTGACTTTGGCCCACCCAAGCTCTATAGGATTTAGATGTGCTTGACATGCAGGTAATCGCAGAGAAGTCTGACCGTTATCTTCAATGAGTTTGCCAGTATTATTCACCTTTGTCTTTTATGTCTTTCTCACCAGCTGCAACAGCTCTGGCTTCAAATACGTGTCTTCTAAATTCTTTTTTTCCTTAGCTAGCCATGTCCTAATTTGAGATTTTGTATTTGCTGAAGTTGGTACTTTGTTTTCCTCTGATACTGCATTGTGATAGGATGCATTATCCATTACTAGGCATTACGACTATCCAAAATTGGAAGCAGAACATTTGTCATCCAGTGCTTAAAAATGTGTCCATTCATTTCCGTGGGGTAGTCTCTACCGTCATTACTTTTCGATTGGAAAATAAATTTAGCGTCATGGTCAAGTCTGTTTTCAATGCTTCTGGCATACGTTAGTATAATGCGCTGCTCTCTGCTGCTAAGATTTATCTTTTCTGTTCACCATCAACTGATTGTCATTCTTTACAAAAGGTGTGGTGAGCATTGACCCAGGATTCATCCAAGTATACAATATCATATCCTTGCCTACGCCGTTTACGAATCTGCCTCAGGTATTTGTTTCATGCAGCAATCAAATGTGGCTTTTCACAAGAAACATTTTTGCCGCCTGAAGTTTTCTTGAATGTAAAGTGGGCGGCTCTCACAATTTTCATAAGAGTACTTTTATAAACTTCAAATGGATCAAGATGCTGAGCAGCGCATGCGCGGCAGTGGTCAGCGACCCATAGCTGACTGCTAGCGTCAGGGCCAGCGAACCAGAGCTGCCAAGACCCTTCTACACCTCCACGTGGTGATCCTGGATAACAGGCTGCAGAAGGGCAGACTGGCTAAGGAGTAGGGATTGAAGAGGGAATGTTAACCCTGTACTAAAAACATGCTTGCTGAAGTCGGATGTGTTGGACCGAACGGTGCAAATATAGCAGTGAAGCTGTAAGCACGACACAACGTATTCCGTTTTCTGGACTACATTCTGCTACTGAAGCTCTATCAGAGCTTGGTAGTGGGAGAATGAGAATGAACGAAGCCAAGCCAATCCAGAAACTTCAAAATTGCAGTCGGATTGCAATGTTATTTTTAGTTTTCGGAGAGTAGCAAATTGACTTTTAGCCAACAATACCAATATCTCCCATTTTATGACATTTCTGTCGAAATAGTGAAATTGCGTTTTCCTTCATTACTTGATATGAGTGCACTCTGAGTATTGTCCAATCCAACGGTAAAAAGATGATCTTAACTTAAATTTACTTAACTGAACTTAACATCTTTAAACTGGCTTAGAAGACTCTGCAGAGTCTGTGTACAACCAGTTTCATTTACATTACCTTGCTCTATAAGTTTTGAAAAAAACAACTTTATGCGACAATAACCACACTATAACTACAGACGTATACACCTATAACTATTAGACAGTTCTGCATGGATGACGTTTATTGTTTTCTGCATTCGACAAATTGTCTGTTAGGTGCACGAAAAAGTCAGGAATTTGTATTTACTCAGCCTATTTGAAGATCAAAACATACATTTTAAAAACAGCACGCCTGTGTACTTTAAGCATGTTAAAAGTACGTCCAATTCACTGAGGTTGCTTTTAATATAAACCAATGAATACATTTTTAAAAATACATAACATTTCTTAGAGAAAAGCAGCATGCGAAAAATCATTTAGAAATGACATGCAGTTTAGTAGAAAATTGTTTCGGACCTTGTTTATGAATTAAAAGACAGACTATAATGGGAGGATAACATACGAGAATGGACAAATCTTCGACTTGTGGAGGCACAGACAGACGTTGCTGACAGAGAGAGAGAGAGAGAGAAGGCTGAGATTGTAGGGTGTCTTCACTGGTACCCCATCGAACGATACGGGTTGACCTGATAGGACCTGACCTGAGTTGGCATATTAGTCGGAGTCAGGTAAAATATACTGATCGGACATGTTATTTAGGGTCAGATAAAATATACTGATCAGACATATTAGTCAGGATAAATTAAAATACACTGATCAGACATGTTTAGTCAGGGTCAGATAAAATATACTGATCAGACATATTAGTCAGGATCAATTAAAATACACTGATCAGACATGTTAGTCAGGGTCAGGTAAAATATATTGATCCGACATGTTGGTCAGGGTCAGGTAAAATCTATTGATCCGACATGTTAGGGTCACGTAAAAAAAAATACCAAGACCCTCGACTGACTTCCACGCAAGTATCCCTGGAAGGGAACCATTTCTTGGCATCTTGGCTTACATAATGTGGACAAACTTAATTTAACTTAACGTCTTTATACTGGCTTAGAAGACTCTGCAGAGTCTGTATGCAACAAGTTTTCTTTACATTACCTTGCTCTAAAATAAATGCGCATCCAATTATTCTTAAATGCATTAATTATCCCTGCCTCCACTACCTCCGGTGGCAATGCATTCCAAGCATTCACCATCTCTGACTATAAAAATATTTTGTAATATCTAATCTGGGCCTCTCTTTAGTTAATTTGTAGCTATGCCCTCTTGTTCTTATGGGTGGTTGTATTTGAAAAAAAAACTAATTGTAGTCTATTTTATCCGTTCCTCTGATCATCTTATAGATCTCAATTAAGTTACCTCGAATTCTTCTCTTATGGGTAGTTAAATTTTGGAAAATCTTGTTATAGACTATTTGATCCGTTCCTCTGATCATCGTATAGACCTGTATTAAGTCACCTCGAATTTTTCTCTTTTCAAGACAATGTAGGCCGGTTTTTCTGAGTCTTGTTTCGTGTAATTCTGGAATACCACTATCGGCTTTGTCGCTCTTTTTTGTATCCTTTCCAGCATGTGAATATCCGCTCTATGATAAGGACTCAACACCTGTACACAGTAATCCAATCTAGGTCTAACTAATGTTTTATACAATTTGACTATCACTTCCTTGCTACTATATTTAATATTTCTTTTTATCATAACTAACAATGCATTTGCCTTTTTCACCGCTACCTGGACTTGCTCACTCACTTTACCTGTATGATCTATTATAACCTCTAGGTCCCTTTCCTTTTATATCTTTCTAATATTGTTCTCGTCCATTCAGGGGGAGGGATATTCCTGAGCCTAACAAATGGTAGAAAAATAACACTGTCCGTGGCAACTGGAAAATTCTCAAGCAATTTAAGAGCGGAGGAAGAGGCACTGAAGGCTGCAGTAGAAGCAATGCTGACAGGCGAAAGCAGTGAAAGCCAGATAGCCCTGTTTACAAATGCCCTGGCCATGGTTACAGCACTAAAAAGCTAGACACATACTAAACTTAATGATTTAAGAGCAGTATTCTGTCAACTATGCCAGCAGTCCGCACCAAAAAGAGTAGTGGTACAGTGGGTTCCATCCCACTGTAACATCCAAGGCAACGAGGAGGCAGACAGACTGGCAAAAGAAGGTGCAAAACTACCACAACCTGATACTAGTATGAGATACGAAGAGTTAAAACGGCTTATTAGAACTAGATACATGGCCAAATGGGAAACCGAACATACTGGCTACACCAAAAACGATGCCTATTACCAGTTGAACAGAAGAGAGCAGGTCGTGGTCTTCAGACTTCGCACTGGCCACAACAGACTGAGGTACCACCTATTCAACAAATTGACAAATGCCCGTGTGGTACCGGGAAAATGACCGCTGAGCATTTGCTACAAAACTGCCCGACATACAAGGATCAGAGAGAGCAGATGTGGCGATCACCAGTGGCAACACTAGACAAGCTCTATGGCAGTGTCGACAGCCTCAGGAAGACGGCTGCTTTTTTCGAAAAAATAATGGTTACTGTCTGACTGCGTACGAAGAAGAAGAAGAAAAAGAATAAAAATTTGTCAGTTATGCACTTAACAAAAAGTTTTGACTCTACAAGTGCTTCTGCCATATCCCATTTTATTTCTGGAGTGTTGAAATCCCAGATTAATAATAATTTCCATTCAATTGCCTTTTCTATGCTACTAATCAGCTCCTCATCTTCCTCTTTTTGACTTGATGCACTCCAATCACTGTTTTTGTCACCCCCACTTTCTATTTCTCCCCATACATTTTCACGTTTGTTACCACTTGATAAATCATCTTTGATCGCTTTATTAACTGAAGTTGTACAGTATAATAAAACGCCACCTCTCTTAGGCTTGTGTCCAACTACCCTATCTTTCCTTAACATTGTTATTGGCGTGATCCCTGTAGTAGTGAGCGGCAGGCAGATAAAGCCAAACATAGCACATCTGTTTTTCGGAACACGGCCCACATTCAACAGCTCGCTCGGCCCGCCACTTAATGACCTGCCATTTTACCTCTCTACCCCTATCCGTTGTTCTTCTTCTCTACCATTATCTGTCGTTCTCTCTCTCTTTGAACTCTCTCTTTCTCTCTCTCTCGGTGAATCACCCTCTCTATCACATTTTGGAACTCTCTCTCTCTCTCTCTCTCTCTCTGAATCTCCCTCACTATCACTCTCTCCTATTTCCATAACACATCTACCACACTCTCCCTCTACCACAACACACTTGTCACCATCTCCCTCTACGATAACACAATTATAGCCGATCCCCTTCTCCTATAACACACTTACCAACCTCATCAATAACTCACACTGACTTCCTGACCTCCGCCATACCTCACCCTCCTTTCTACATTTGTCCCGACCGGACAAAGACTGTTCCTGATGGGGACAGCGATTTTGCTAGTTCAACCACAACCGCAGCACGTCCATGTCGGTCCCTTCGCGTCACACAAGTGCTATATATAAAACCATCATAACGTTATTGATATTGATCACTTGTTCCTCTCTGTGTTTTCCCTCACAAGTGCTGTGTCATTAAAAAAAATAATTTTTGTTTGCGTTCGTTTTATTTCTCTATTCCCCAAGGCGGTGTGCGTTACACTGTGGTTTCTATTTTGCGCCTGTCAGCCCACTGCATCCGACTTCAGCATGCATTTCATGTAAGGGTCTGCTTCCTCCTGCATTTTCTAAGGGTTTGCTTCCCCGGGGTAACGGCCAGTGCTGTGATGGGGATCGAACCCAGCACCTTCGGATTGTGAGTCGTGTCACTTAACCACTAGGCCACGCCGTCCCCTGTGTTGTGTCATTTGAGGAAATAGAAAGGGTATTAAGGGGGAGGTATTTTTGCCCTGGGGTTGCCCGGTCCTGTAACGAAACTGAAAGAAATCTAGGCAATAAACTTTCCGGCATGGGGGAGGGGGGTTATTGACATTGGAATCTAGTTGTACTGAGTCACAACCACGGAGTCTGTCTAAGAAGAGTAATACGCATCACTTGTCAAGACAGGATCCCGGATGCCAGTGTTATTGGTAGAGCAGGTGCCCCTAACATCAACATATTCGCTGGACATGACATGCAGTCCGGATGCACGACCAGCTCCGCTAAAACAATAGTCTTGTACTGTGAGGTACAGAGAGGGAAACGCTGTCATGTTAGCCAAAAGAGTTGCATCAAAGACGCTCACAAGACTTCATTAAAAACCTTTGACATAACACTCGGCAATAGAGAGGCTGCATTACAAGACCGGGACTCTTGATTCTCTTCGCTTCGTTAAGTTGAAGCGCCAGCAAGACTTCCAGAACAAAACGATCAACTGAACAGCTGAGACGGACTAGAAAAGACATTGTAATCAAAACTTTGCACGAAGCGAACATTCTCTGTGTACACTGTCCTAGATCCTTCTAGATTCACATGGGACTGGCCAATCACTCGGGACCAAGGGACAGCAACAATGCTGACAGCGTCACGTTTGGCCAAATGCTCTCTTGTACCGGGTCTGCACTGGATCTTCGTGCATCCATGAGGCGTACTGAAGAATGGACCTTAGTTCTACTGGTTGTATGTGCAATTCAAAGCTTCTTAGTTTGTTTACCGATTTACACCAGTGTCGATCCCCACCTATATGGTCAGGCTGTTGGAATACAGTCTATATTCAAGTGCACGATGTGGAAGTCACATGACATTGACGCTAACTTTCCCACCCATCCGCCTGTGGATATCATGCAACTAGGAAAGGCTGGACATTGGACTAGCTTCCACAACCTGCAAAAACTATAGGCTCAACCAAAAAGAACAGAAGATCTCTATGCTTTGTGATAATAGATTAGTGAATATTTAAATGTGAATGAGAAATTAATGGTAATAGTCTGTCTGGGGTTGTCGTTGTTGTTAATTAACTAGGTCGACTGAGCTGTTATCCCTTTAGCTGTCAATACCAAGTTGTTGAATGTGCAGGTGTTTTGTAGCAGGTAAATGGAGCTGTATAAAGCATTTATGATTTTGTTGACGTTTTCATTTCTGTAGAAAGTGCGGGGCAAGCGAGCAACACATGTTGTACTGCCTCACGGGGGTGGGTACAGCTGCAAGAGTTTGGTTCATGTGCAAGGTCTAGCTTGTTCGTGTGTTTTGCTAAGTCTGGTGTGTTCTGTCCTAAGTTGGAAGATCATGATCTGTTTCGTAAGTATCAGCCATGTTGGTGTTTTCTCTTTTGTTTGGGTGTGTCTTTTCATTATGGATTGTGCGCACAGTAGACACTTCTGTCCATTGGCTAGTCCACTCCTCTTTGAAGTTTCCGTCCATTGGTTCATTCATTCCTTTTTGAAATTGTGTTGAAGAAATTGTTTTGCTGTCTGTATGTTGGCTAGTGTATTTATTTGAATCGTAATTGTTCCTAGTTTTACTAGTATATCTGCTTTCTCATTACCTGATGTGTCGAAATGCTTTGGAATCCGTTGGACGAGGACTTTGATGTGTGTTTTTGTATCTTGTCAATCGTCTTTGATAGCTTGTTAACTTCTTTATTGTTAGTTTGCACGTTTCCATTGCCGGTATCTTTATGATTAAAACAGTGCAAACTACAATATCAGATAGTATTTGCTTCTCTTGTATGACCCGCTTCAGCATTACCTGCATGTTTACCAGCATTGAAAGCAGGGCCGTTTGTATGTGCATGAATAACAGTGTGAGAAAAATTCTATACCACACAGTAATGACCAGTATACATAACACCTGATCAATGGCATTTCCGATTTGCATGTGACTAGTCTGATGCCAATATAAGACTTATGCTGGTGTAAACAGATTAAACTATCTGTATTCTCTCTCTGTTCCATTTCACATCTATCATTTCCCGTTATTATATTGCCAAGATAGTTGAAACCCATGATGTCTTTCAGTATTTAGCGTCTATTTGTATCTGTTGAGTAAATACCGAGTCTATTTGTATCTGTAGAGTAAATACCGAGTCTATTTGGTTCTTTGTCATAGTTTTATTTTTCTCAGTGTCAATGTCCAATCCATAAAGCTAACTTTTCTTCTTTCATTGAATCACCTTCTATTTCTTTTTCTTGTCTTTTCTTCGTCTACTTCTTTTTCTTCTTCTTCTTCTTCTTCTTCTTCTTCTTCTTCTTCTTCTTCTTCTTCTTCTTCTTCTTCTTCGTCGTCATTTTCTATTGTTCTTGTTTTTTCTTCTTCTTCTTCTTCTCCTTCTTCTTCTTCTCTCGTTTTTTTCTTCTTCTTCGTCTCCTTCTCATTCGTTTTTTTCTTCTTCTTCTTCTTCTTCTTCTTCTTCTTCTTCTAAATCTTCTTCTGTTTCTTCTTCTTATTTATCGTCTTTTTCGCATTCTTCATCGTCATTTTCTTCTTGTTCTTGTTCTCGTTCTTTTCTTCTTCTCCTTCTGTTTCTTCTAAATTTCTTCTTCTTCTTCTTCTTCTTCTTCTTCTTCTTCTTATTATTATTATTATTATTATTATCATTATTAATATTCTTGTGATGTCTGCCCGATCGGAGCTCCAGTGATGGACTCGGCCGTTGTTGTTCGATCTTCTATAGGTTTCTACAACTGTAGGTCTGGTGTTGAATTGTTGGATCCCACAGGCTACAGTTCTGCAACACGCGCTCCGTAGTTTGTTTGTTTAGTCCACATGTACACAATATACAAATACTGAAAGTGCCGGGCCTCCCTGTCTGCTATCGGTTCCTTCACGACGGTAAATCCATACATCCACAGGGCAGCAGATCCTCTCACAACTGGTTGTGGCCACGACGTTTCCTATCAGCTCGTTCAGTTCTACAAGCCCCAGCTTGACCAGGGTACTTTGTCTAACAGATGTCGCAGCCTTATATATAGAAACGTCTCATGTATCTAAGAGTATCACATCCACACTGTAGACATTCACCAATTAATGTCGCAGCCTTATATGTAGAAACGTCTCATGTAACTAAGAGTATCACATCCACACTGTAGACTTTCACCATTTGATGTCTCCGTTGCCTATTTTGCGATAGTCAGATTATTGAAAAACACAAACTTAATCAAACAACACTACACACAGTACAGGTAACTATTCAGGGGAGAGAAATACATGAGACGAATAGGCCACACTCTCTACAAAGATGCCAATCAATATATTCAAACATGCACTGGTTAGGAAGTCACGGTGAAACAATCCAACAACGAAGAATGCAGGAAGATGAGGGTACCACGGCGGCAGTTTCACGGACTGAAAAAAAGCACACAAAAAAACAACAACCCAGTGTAAAGGTAAAACACTGGGTGTAGCCTTACGTTCAACGGGAAACAGTTTGATTATCACATGGTCAGATTTTGTTGGAGCAGCCTGGATTTTACAGACACAATGTGCCATTTCCATGTAACGTTGGCAGTATTTGATATGTCTCGCTAATGTCAATACTTCGCCGCAGTTGGTCCTTTGTTCGTTATCTGCGCTGCCCGTTTATCAGGAGTGCGTATTGTCTCTCTGTGTCCACACATTCTGTAACAGATTAGTTCCACAATCGACACTAAATTCGAGTTATCTGTTAACGCTGGGGATAGGTACGTGCTAGGTTGGCAGCTCATATAGATCGTGGCTGCGTTAGAGATAGACCAAGCTCGTAGATCAGTTAGAATTCGTAGCCCTTGATAGAAAAGGTTTGAGCTCGTGGCATTTGTAGAATTCGTGGTTCTTGATGGAAAATGATCGAGTTCGTGGCGTAGTTAGAATGCGTGTCCCTTGATAGAAAAGGTTTGAGCTCGTGGCATTTGTAGAATTCGTGGTTCTTGATGGAAAAGGATCGAGTTCGTGGCGTAGTTAGAATGCGTGGCCCTTGATAGAAAAGGTTTGAGCTCGTGGCATTTGTAGAATTCGTGGTTCTTGATGGAAAATGATCGAGTTCGTGGCGTAGTTAGAATGCGTGGCCCTTGATAGAAAAGGTTTGAGCTCGTAGCATTTGTAGAATTCGTGGTTCTTGATGGAAAATGATCGAGTTCGTGGCGTAGTTAGAATGCGTGGCCCTTGATAGAAAAGGTTTGAGCTCGTAGCATTTGTAGAATTCGTCGTTCTTGATGGAAAATGATCGAGTTCGTGGCGTAGTTAGAATGCGTGGCCCTTGATAGAAAAGAATGGAGTTCGTGGCGTAGTTAAGTCAATATAACCGTCTGTGAATTAGGATGCATGACATTGTGAGCGGCATAAGAGATAGAAATGCGAAGGATAAACTCTAAGAAATATACCTAATTCTAAAACCAAATATCCACCGACATGGAACTCACATGGGATGACAGGGAGGACAATAATGAACTGTTGAAGAAGATTGTTGTAGTTCTAAGGTACTTGTGTTCATTCTTTACAACGTTTCTTTGGTAACGAAAACAGTGACGTCTAAAATCGTGAAGCGTATTTGTGAAGGTTGACAGGGCTGTAGTGGAAAGCAAGGCACCGCAATAAGATGGCAACTGTTGGGTTTAGTTGCGATCCCCACTTCCTTGTCCAAGCTGTCGTGAAGCATCCTGTTTCAAAGAACACGAACCAGGTCAATGTTTCCTTGACCCTGATTGCTCTTCGCTTAAGTAGAAAGTAATCGAAGTTTTGTTGGCAGATGTGAGATGAGAAAGACATTTAAACCTAGACAAGACAATCCACGAGACACAAGAAACACTAATCAAAGAAATAGAAACACAATGAAAATAAAATTAATAGAATGTCGTCAACAGGATATATTTTTTTTTGTATAAAGGGGAAGGTAGTCCTATAACAGACATTGCTGCCGGGGATGAAGTGTTACAAACTTCATTGCAATATACCACAACCTATTTATGAAATAAAACGGTCAGTTTCCATCCTTGCTGTCTTTCCTTTCCTAACAAAATGTCAGGCATAAATTTAGAGCTGGGTTGACTAGAGCGTGGAAGTTCGACCCTATACTTTTGCGTTGAAAAGATAGTGCTCTACCACTACACAATTCGCTGAGAATTAAGTAAACTGTAAAGACACATTCAACATAAAAGAAACTGTTATACTATCGTGTAACTATCAAACATTGACGGTAAGAAAAAAAGAACAGACGTAATAGTTTCACGAGCAGAAAATGGAGATTGAAACGGTATAATGAGACCACTAGGATGTAAACGTTGAAAGCTGCCAGACAGATATCAATGGTAATGACAGAAGGAGAAGATGCTCGTATTGGGTGGGACCCACATTAAGGACACAGCTGATAGTATTACAAGACATTCTCTGTTCCGGAATCCCCAGGGCTATATGCATAGAGGTAGACCAAACGTTATATGTAGTAAAGTGTTTGAGATAAGCATAAACAATACGAGCAAAGAAGTGATAGTCAAACGGTATAAAGCATTAGTTATATCTAGACTGGAGTACTGTGTACAGGTGTGAAGTCCTAGTCGTAGGGGAAATATATATTACATGTATATATATATATATATATATATATATATATATATATATATATATATATATATATATTCGGTAGAACAGAGAAAACACTAAATATACAGATACAAAGTACAGAGCTTAAACAAGTCAGTGAATTCAAATACTTGGGCAGCGTGTTTACACAAGATGGAAGGCTACATAGAGAGGTAGAACCAAGGAACACAAAACGCTAATGCAGTTTATAATCAGCTCTCACCATTACTAAGACACAAACACATCCCAATGAAGACAAAGATATAATTGATAAATAGTATTGTTATACCAATTCTATGGTACCAGTGTCAAACATGGACATTCACTAAGGTACAAGAAAGAAAAATCATGGTATGCGAAATGAGGTGTTTGAGAAAGGCTGTGGGGGTCACAATGCTGGTCAGATTGAGAAACGAAATAATGAGAGAGGCGGTGGGTGCAACACAGTGCAGGGAATACATAGAAAGGCAGAGAATTAAATGGTTCGGACACCTGCCAAGAACGCAACCAAAGTTACCAGCGGTTCGTATCTACAATACCGGACATCAGGGTTGCAGAGCAAGAGGCAGACCACGTTAAAGATGGAATGATGGTGTCAGTGAGACACTGAGGAAACAAGGAATGACAACAAAATCGACGACAAAGCTGTCTCAAGACAGAGAACTACACGTCGCCACGACTTCTAACAATAGAAGTGGATAGATGATGATGATGATGATAATCATCATCATCATTATCGTCATCATCAGTCCCATAATCGAGAAGGTCGTCGAGGCACCGTTATTGCAGTTTGTAGTACCAGCTCTCGCCATACATCAACGGTGAGTCTTGGGCCGCTACACACCTGACGGAGCCCATCTCTCTCCAGGTGGCAGTTCATTATAGTTGTGTTTAAATTTCATACAACAAAGTTGACACTGTCTTCAGCTAGGGCGAAGGGCCCCAATCTCGTTAAGTTCAGCCGTGTGAGCTAGACCGTGAAATATGACACATGTTTAAGCGTAGTGATATTCATATAGCCGATGTCCATTACAGGATATTTGGACTGAAAAAAACAACACACAAATCGAACGACTTAAGCAGTCCAGACGGAAAACAACAACACGTTTCCGTGAACACAAGTGAAAGTCGACTAGTGGGAATTCCCGACAAATCCATGGAATGAACCTGAACAGAAGAGCAATGTGGAGTCACGGCCATTTATGGCACCATCTTTGCTGCTTTTGATATATATATATATATATATATATATATATATATATATATATATATATATATATATATATATATATATACTTGAAAGAAAACAAAGAATAGAGAAAAAAACTGACTTGAGAATTCCAGAGTTATAGTTATGAGAAAAGACTCCGAAAAACAGATTTACGGTACGTGACGATATTGCTACCCACAATCACAACAAGTTGTCCTCGCATTTTACAATGATCTCGAAATGTTTTTGTTTGCTCCACCGGAGACATAGGGTATACACTGCAGCCACGCCTCAAGAACACGAAGAGATCATCTTACCTGCGCCCCTGTGGTTGTTGATGTTATTTGCTTTATATGAAGTGGTTGCTGGCTACAAACACTACCCTCATTAGACACCTTTCGCAAACACGTTGAAAGAAACGTGTTCTTCTCTCTTTGTCGTTCCATGTGAGGCAGAGTAAAGGATCGCAATAGTTGAAAAAAAGGCATTCCAGGTGAAATACAAACTTCTAACATCAAGCAATATTAATATTGAACTACGTAAAATAATAATCAGCACACATATATGATCCATATGATTGTACGACTCTTACATGTGGACAAAATATGAAAAGACATTCACATATTTTAAGACACGGTAATATAGTATGATGCAAAGACTGGTCTGGACAGACAAACAGTCACACAAACAAATGTAAACACATACACACACCCGTGAACAGTATACACATAAGTAGGTTGCTTTGGCTTGGCTAGAGTATGAGACATTCGACTCTTCTATTGATTGTATTACTAGATTAACATTCACTGGGAAAGGAGAATAGGAAGCAGAACAATACGTTAAATCACAAATCTGTGCAAGTTCATCGGTGTTCAGACTTATGTTGGGCTGGACAAATCGGGGATCAGACTTATGTTGGGCTGGACAAATTGGGGTTCAGACTTATGTTGGGCTGGACAAATCGTGGATCAGACTTATGTTGGGCTGGACAAATCGTGGATCAGACTTATGTTGGGCTGGACAAATCGTGGATCAGACTTATGTTGGGCTGGACAAATCGTGGATCAGACTTATGTTGGGCTGGACAAATCGTGGATCAGACTTATGTTGGGCTGGACAAATCGTGGATCAGACTTATGTTGGGCTGGACAAATCGTGGATCAGACTTATGTTGGGCTGGACAAATCGTGGATCAGACTTATGTTGGGCTGGACAAATCGTGGATCAGACTTATGTTGGGCTGGACAAATCGTGGATCAGACTTATGTTGGGCTGGACAAATCGTGGATCGAACTTAATGTTGAGCTGGACAAATCGTGGATCGAACTTAAGTTGAGGTGGACAAATCGTGGATCGGACATGTTGAGGTGGACAAATCGTGGATCAGACTTATGTTGAAGTGGACACATCGTGGATCAGACGTATGTTGAGGTGGACAAATCGTGGATCAGACTTATGTTGAGGTGGACAAATCGTGGATAAGACATGTCGAGGTGGACAAGCCATGATTCGACTTCAACACCAGTCCCGGACTGACTAACAGGGTCAGCAGCATGCCATGATCAGACAATCATAACACTAATTCTCTGACTACCTAATACGGTACAGTGGAGTCAAATGGTCAGATGATTTCAATTTCAGTCCTCGGACTGACTAACATGATGACGATGATGATGATGTATAGGATTAGCCACTACACCGACCTCCTGTACCGGACAGATTTACACCCACTAGTGGAAACAACGTCTCAGTATCAGAGTCATGTGAATAGACGTATACTGACCCCTACCCCACATCACATCGTCGTCGAGGTTGCTGTGTCACAGCACTCTGACCAATGTGATAGGGATCGACACTGTGATCCCCATAGTGATAAGCTTGCAGACGAATTTTGAATTGCACTGCAGCCAGGAGTACCAAGTCTACCTTTGCATTTACACTTCGTGATATAACTTTAACTAGTGCAACTCGCCAATACAAAATCATTCTCATTAGTTCAAATGAATTCAGTTCAACTTGCTTCCGCAACAACAACACATACTCTTACAGTGGTAGTCAAACAACCTTTTTGACACGACCAGGATGCTAAATCACCCAACCTGTTCTTAAACCACTTTTAACAACGTGCTTGGAAAGACGCAGTTCAGTTCTCCTCAGTGTGCCACTGTGGTGAAGAATTAACTTACGTTATGGTAAATATTATATATCCGTTTCCAACTGTATAGTTAAGATCCTCCTGAGTATTTTCAGTGTATTTGACGGACAGCTTGATCGAAACAATGGTTCTGGGGAGTTGAATTTCTGCATTCGTCAATTGGTTCTTTTTTGGTCACTATTCAGTCCCAAGGTGCGTACATGAGTAGAATTTAACATACACAGGGTACACCATTATGTACGCCACTCGCTCCCTCTGTGCTTTTCTTTCTTTCTCTCCCTTACTTTCTATTCTTCTTTCGCTCCATCTATGTCCCTTCCTTTTTTTCTTTTCTTCGTTTTTACTCTTCCTACTTCTTCTCCTCTCTTTTCTCAGCATTTCTTCCCTACCGTACCCAGTTATCCTCCCCCTCTTTCCTTCCATCTCTCCCAGTGTCAGATTTACCCTTCGTGTAGTCCTGCTCTGGAAGTAAAGGCCTTTGTTAAAACGTTCTATTTAAAAACTTTGTAGGAGCCCGCAAACTGAGACCCCTTCAATCTTGTGGCCGTAGACTGCGGGCTAGCAGCGTATTAGGTAATCATCACATCGTCACTGTTAGCTCTGCCTCTCTCTTTCTCTCCCACCCCCCCCCCCCCCCATCATTATGATACAACCTTTTCACTCCGCTTCCCCCCTCCTGCCCACACACCATTTTATGTCTTTCTCTTTACACACACACACAGTCACACACACACACACAGTCACACACACAGTCACACACACAGTCACACACACACACACAGTCACACACACATACACACACAGTCATACACACAGTCACACATACATACACACACGGTCACACACACATACACACACAGTCACACACACACACAGTCACACACACATACACACACACAGTCATACACACACAGTCACACACACACACATACACACAGTCACACACACAGTCACACACATACACACAGTCACACACACAGTCACACACATTCACACACACACAGTTACACACAGTCACACACACAGTCACACACATACATTCGCACACACAGTCACACACAGTCACACAGACACAGTCACACACACAGTCACACACACACAGTCACACACACAAACACACAGTCACACACACAGTCTAACACACACACAGTCACACACACACACAGTCACACACACATACACACACAGTCATACACACACAGTCACACACACACACAGTCACACACACACATACACACAGTCACACACACAGTCACACACATACACACAGTCACACACATTCTCACACACACAGTCACACACAGTTACACACACAGTCGCACACACAGTCACACACATACATTCGCACACACAGTCACACAGACACAGTCACACACACAGTCACACACACACCGTCACACACACACCGTCACACACACAAACACACAGTCACACACACAGTCTAACACACACACAGTCACCCACACAGTCACACACACACATTCACACACACATTCACACACACAGTCACACACATTTACACACACAGTCACACACACAGTCACACACATATATTCGTACACACAGTCACACACAGTCACACACAGTCACACAGACACAGTCACACACACAGTCACAGGCACACATTCACACACACAGTCTTGCACAGTCTCACACACTCACACCCAGTTACACACACACAGTCACACATAGTCACACACACATCCACACACACAGTCAAACACACAGTCATACACATAGTGACACACAAAGTCACACACACAGTCACACACACACACACAAACATAAAAATACATGACATAGGGCTGGCTATCTTATCCTCGAAAAACTATTAAAACGTTCATCACTTAGTAGTTAGACTGCCGTCGGGAATGAAGTTGTAGAGGACTTCAGTATACAAAGCCACAGCTTGTATAAGGTAGGGTGGCCAGTTACTTTCCACGCTACCTTTTGCTTTTATAGTCGCATGCAGGTACCCATTTTCAGCTAGGTCGGCTTGAACGTGACACAACAAATTCCGTGAAAAGCGAGCCCTCTGCCACTACGCTAATCAGACGCTCAGAAACTATTAACCTTGAGGAGCAAATAATACTTTTATACTTAATCGTGACAGGGAGAGGCTGTCAAGTCGATTTCGATAAATCATTCAATAAATCAATGTATATATGTATATATGTATATATATGTGTGTGTGTGTCTTTATGTGTGTGTATGTATATATATACAAACACGAGGGCACGTCCGTTAGTAGGTCACAAAACTGAATTGGAGCAGCTGAAAAATGTGGCTGTTAGTAGTTTATAAAGGTTTCATTAGTTTTATTGCAATATATAACACACATCTGCGCGTCAGATCAGGGAGAGGATTTGGGCTAACCGACGAGTAACAATAGACAGTGTAGTACCTGCGATAGAGTGGTCGCATGGTTTAGCCTACAGTATAATGTATGATCCAACCTTGACTGTAGACGATTTGCCAATGACAAAAAGTTTGGGCATTAAGTGAAAATGTGACTTGTGACTGCAGACTAAAGACTTCTATGCTGCAGGTTTTTGGTGTACTTCTAAAGCGATTGGATAAGTGTATTAATGTTGGTGGAAATGATGTGGAGAAATAAGGGACAATGTCAGTGCAAAAATAAGTGGTTTTTCAAGTTTCTTTCTCATTGGTTGTTTTTTGTATTTTTTAAAAAGCCATATGCGACATATTTTCTGACTTCCCCTTTCATATCTCAGTTTACCTTCTTCTCCCTTTGTCATTTTCAATCTCTCACTCTCTTTCTCTCTCTAGCTCTATTTCTCTATCAACGGTTCGTTCTCTTTCCCATTCATCCTCAATCCTCTCTCTACCCCTATCTCGCCTAACATTATGGTTCAACTCCTCATACAACATTTCCCTCTCCAAAGATCAATGACGGAAAGCCACTTTGTCCAGTTCCCAAATGTTCTTTTCTTTCCTCATTCCAGACTATCGTTAACCACAGCTGCTCCAGGTTCATCATTCCTTGTTCTTCTCGTTTTCAGTAACTTTCTCTGTGTCTACTTTGTATAATCGACAATCTCTCTCTCCCTCTCTGTCCTTTTCTCCCGCGCTCTCGCTCGCTCCTTTTCTCCTGCTCTCTCTCTATCTTATTCCTTCATTTTCTGTCCTTCCATTTTCTATAAAATTGTCTCTGTCGATTTTATATAATCTACTGTCTCCTTCTCTCTCTCGCTTTCTCACGGCCTGTCTATCTTATTCATTTAGTCATTTTCCTGTCTTTATTGATGGAATAAAGATTAACATCAGTGTCTATGTGAAACATTATGACCAAGACCCTATCTTTCGTTCTTTGAACCAGGCTGTGTTATAGCAGCCTTGAAGTGATCCCATTCGCTGTGAGCGTGCTAGGAATCATCACAGTGCCCTATAAGAGGACACAGTTTCTCAAGTAAATCTCAGAATGTAAGAAAAACCACTATAAGAGGACACATGTTCTCAAGTACATCTCAGAATGTACGAAAAACCACTATAAGAGGACACAGGTTCTCAAGTACATCTCAGAATGTAAGAAAACCCACTATAAGAGGACACAGGTTCTCAAGTACACCTCAGAATGTAAGAAAAACCACTGTAAGCTGCTACAACAGAAACGCCGGCGAGCTTGTATAGCTCGATATAAGTGTGTTCCAAAACAAATGCATCTCCTTTAACACACATTCACAGAGCTCTCCAATTTGAACCATCTCACTCACCTTTTTCCAAGGTGTCCTGATTGCTTTAATGTTTGTCTCCATTTCTCTGCGCAACGTTTATTTGTCTTTATTTATCAGATAATGGAAGTGCAAAAGAGAATAGGAATGACCAAAAGCGTATTTAATATGATTAGGAATATATTGATATCCAGGCATATCAACAATCCATTTAACATGTCTCATCGAATGTTATCTATATTCACAATATTATTATACGGTGCAAAAACATGAACTACGCACAAACAATTGGACAACAAAATAGAGGTCCTCCAAATACAGACGAGTTTGTTGCCGAATGGGCTGCCGGGGTCTTTGAGTGTGGCAATGACAAGAATGACACCACTGCCCCACAGAGATCTTGTCGTAAGAAGCGATTAACCATCTGGCATGGCATAACACTGGCTATGGTTAGATGGTTTCTTAAAAGCAGAATAGATGGCGCCTAACAGGCTGCGGGGCTACTGTGCTCTAGTGTATAAGTCTATTAAGATGGACTGGCACAGCGGTTAACCACCCTCCGCTGCACTTGTCCCAACGCGGCGGAGTAAGAAGCTGCTGGATCTTAGCCCACTAAGCAGGACATTCTCCTAAAGGTGTCGCATTTCGTGGAAACTGCAACAAAAACAAAAAAGCGATATCCTGAGGAGAGTAAGCATGTGTAGAGAAAATTTGACAGACATTACAACTAGGCAAGTCAAATAATTTGATCATATAATAAGTCGCAATACTTCATTATAAACATTGTTGGAGGTGAAGGTTAAGTGTCGAGCACCGCTATAAGTGGTAGAGATACATCAAAAGATGGGCTAATGTCAGTATGGCAGAGTGTACCATCAAGACAAGAGACAGGAGCCCTATAAGTGGTAGAGCAACATCATAGGATGGGCTAATGTCAGTATGGCAGAGTGTACCGTCAAAACAATATTATTTCAATTATTATGTTCTACACTATCACACATTTTAGAAAGTCTACATTTTTTTTGTTCATTGCATTATTTACTTTTTTATTTGATGTGTTGCTAAATTATTTTGTTTGTTGTGTCAATTACTTTATTGTTTGTTGTGTCAATTACCTTTATGCCTATTGTGTCAATTACTTTATTGTTTCTTGTGTCAATTACTGTATATTTTGTTGTGTCAATTACTAGATTTTTTGTTGTGTCAATTACTTTATTTGTTGTGTCAATTACTGTATTGTTTGTTGTGTCAATTACTTTATAGTTTGTTGTGTCAATTACTCTATTGTGTGTTGTTAATTACCTTTTTGCTTGTTGTGTCAATTACCTTTTTGTTTGCTGTGTCACGTTAGTTTCTGTGTATTGTGTCACGTGATTTCTTGTTTGTTGTGACTCGTTTCTTTAATTGTTTGATGTTCGCTTAACTGAGATGTCCGACGCTCTCATCTCAATAAACAAGCGAGATAAAGTGGGTATGACTGACGCTCACTTCTCAATAAACAAGCGAGATAAAGTGGGTGTGACTGACGCTCACTTCTCAATAAACAAGCGAGATAAAGTGGGTGTGACTGACGCTCACTTCTCAATAAACAAGCGAGATAAAGTGGGTGTGACTGACGCTCACTTCTCAATAAACAAGCGAGATAAAGTGGGTGTGACTGACACTCACTTCTCAATTAACAATCGAGACAATGTGGGTGTGGCTGACGCTCACTTATCAATTAACAAGCAAATATATCAGGTATCAGAAACAAAAACTGCCAGTCTGAAAAAGAAAGAAGAGATACTACCCTGAGTTTCATTACGGAAAACTACCCAAGCATGGACTGGACCCATGCATACACCGACGGTTCCGTAACAAATACAACACAGAACGGAGGAGCAGGAGCATTCCTGAGCCTACCAAATGGCAGAAAAATAACACTGTCATTCGCTACTGGAAAATACACAAGCAATTTCAGAGCGGAGGCAGAGGCACTGAGGGCGGCAGTGGAAGAAATGGTGACAGGTAAAAGGAATGAAAGCCATATAGGCCTGCTTACAGATGCCCTGGCCGTAGTGACAGCACTAAAAAGCCAGAAAAATACTGAACTTAATGAATTATGAGCAGTAGTCTGTCAACTATGCCAGCAGGTCGCACCAAAAAGAGTAGTGGTGCAGTGGGTTCCATCTCACTGCAACATCCAAGGCAACGAGGAGGCAGACAGACTGGCAAAAGAAGGTGCAAAACTACCACGACCTGATACTAGTATGACATACGAAGAGTCAAAACGGCTTATTAGTGCTAGATACACGACCAAATGGGAAACCGAACATACTGGCTACACCAAAAACGATGCATATTACCAGCTGAACAGAAAAGAGCAGGTCGAGGTTTTCAGACTTCGCACTGGCCACAATAGACTCAGGTACCACCTATTCAAAAAATTGAATATAGGTGGCACCGACGAATTCCCGTGTGGTACCGGCAAAATGACCGCTGAGCATTTGCTGCAAAACTGCCCGACATACGAGGATCAGAGAGAGCAGATGTGGTCATCACCAGTGGCAACACTAGACAAGCTCTATGGCAGTGTCGACAGCCTTAGGATGACGGCTGCTTTTTTCGAAAAAATAATGGTTACTGTCTGACTGCGTACGAAGAAGAAGAAGTAGAATTAACAAGCGAGATAAAGTGGGTGTCCGAATCCTGCATCTTTCAAGAGCCCCATGGTGTCAAGGGATGTTCCACCTGTACCTAGTCCTTATCGTGACGGACGATATACACTCGAAGGTACTGCAAACGCACTGTGTACATTCACAAATTCTTTGCAGTTGAAAATAAAACAGAGCAGGTTTTTAGCTGCTGTCCAAGCAACAATTCGGAAGTTAACAAAATCCCTACCTAAAAGTGGCCCGCATGAAGGCCCAACGACGACTGCTCCTTCATTGTGAAAAGCGGCACAACAAAACGATCACATGCATGTTGGCCCACTAGATTACTAGTTAACGAACCAGATGGTCTGGTTCAGCTTCAGTTGAATCAAAACCATACTGCAACAGATGTAAAACGACTGCGTTAGACCTCAATAACACAGTTACTCCAGCCATTGTATATGTATGTCAGGTGTGGAGCCTACGGAAGTCTGATGCAGGTAGACTCAGTGTGACTCAACCAGCGATGGGGCGAAAACATTGAACATCTCCCGTCGGGACCACTTCCGCTATTTTGAAATTAGACCGGAAACTGTCTTCACTGACATTATAGATGTCACGATAATCCTAGAATTGAGGTGGGCCGGTCACGTGGTGCGCATGCCGGACACAGATAGCACGTAGAGTGACGTTCTGGTGGCCCTCCAACTTTAGGCGCCCTCGTGGGTGCCCAAGGTTGAGATGAAGAGATGACTTGAAGTAGGCTATGGGTCAAACATGGTACACTAAGACAAAAGAGTTAAATGAGTTTACTCAACATTTGGTTACCAGGCACCAGATATATGGGTCTGATTGATGGGTCTGATTGATGGGTCTGATTGAATACCAGTATTTAAAGATGTAGAGAGCATCTAGTATGCTAACTTTTGGCTACCAGGCACCAGACATATGGGTCTGATTAATGGGTCTGATTGATGGGTCTGATTGATCAGTCTGATTGATGGATCTGATTGATGGGTCTGATTGATGGGTCTGATTGATGGGTCTGATTGATGGATCTAATTGATGGGTCTGATTGATGGGTCTGATTGATGGATCTGATTGATGGATCTGATTGATGGGTCTGATTGAAGGATCTGATTGATGGATCTGATTGATGGGTCTGATTGATGGATCTCATTGATAGGTCTGATTGATGGATCTGATTGATGGATCTAATTGATGAATCTGATTGATGGATCTGATTGATGGGTCTGATTGATGGATCTGATTGATGGATCTAATTGATAGGTCTGATTGATGGATCTGATTGATGGGTCTGATTGATGGGTCTGATTGATGGATCTGATTGATGGATCTGATTGATGGGTCTGATTGATGGATCTGATTGATGTGTCTGATTGATGCATCTGATTGATGGATCTGATTGATGGGTCTGTTTGATGGATCTAATTGATGGGTCTGATTGATGGATCTGATTGATGGATCTGATTGATGGATCTGATTGAATACCAAGATTTAGAGATGTAGAGAGCATCTAGTATGCTAACATTTGGCTACCAGGCACCATACATATAGGCCTGATTGAATACCAGGATTTAGAGAGTATCTAGTATTTTTAACATTTGAAATATAATCTTTTTACTTTTTTTAAAGAGTTTTTACTACAAATTTTTAAATTAGATTTGTCATTCGAGTTCATCATTTATTGTTTATGTTTGACACCTATAAAGGTACAGATATAAAAATGACACTTGCATTATTTTGTTCAAAGTATTTAGCAATATATTGTTATCTTTCCCGATTCCCAGAAAGTATGGTTGACAACAATCGGTTTGCCCTCCAAAACTATTTAATTTATCTGATAACATCACGTAAACCGCTCGGTTCAAATAAATTGAACGAATTTGAGTGATCATTATTTCAATCTCGCATTTCCAGTTCCGTTTTTACGAGATCTGCTAAAAAATGTCCAGACATTTTGAAATTACTCAACAATGCAACTTTTAATCAATGCTTAGTGATGACTTTCTTCAGTTATTTTCTACTTATTATCTTTGGTTTGTTGTCAATATGTGACTTTCTTCAGTTATTTTCTACTTTTTATGTTTGCTCTTTGACAATATGTGACTTTCTTCTTTTCTACTTGTTATGTTTGCTCTTTGTCAATATGTGGCTTTCTTCAGATATTTTCTACTTATTATGTTTGCTCTTTGTGAATATGTGACTTTCTTCTTTTCTACTTATTATGTTTGCTTTTTGTCAATATGTGTCGTTCTGAAGCCTAGTGTTTACACACTTGCAGATTGTGTTTTGCTCTTCTCGAGACGTCTGAGTTTGATGAGCAAGTGACATTCAAGAAGACTCCGGAAATGTTCAAACGTAGTTTAGGGATCAGTATGACGTGGTTAGACAACAGTTGCAAAAGGTTGAAGGTCAGCATGTAACATATGACGACATGCGATCGGAGCTAACCACAGCATCTTCAGATGACGCTCGTGTTGCTCAGGTTCGTGAGATGGTGTGTTCTAATGGTCATCTGACTGTTCAGGAAATGCAGAAAATTGCAAAATCTTCATACGATGGCACCGTGACACTTTAACAGAGACAGGTATGGAGGACAAAGAACATGTTGCTGAGAAAAAGCGTATGATTATGCCATCATCTCACTATAAAAATAAATACATGAGAAGCTGTGATGGTACTCAAGGTCAAAAGTGGATACAAACACAAACAGGTGTTGGCTCAGTAGCCACACCAGGTCAACAACATATATAGGTCAAGGTTCAGTAACCATACCAGGTCAACTGCACATAGATATTGACTCAGTAAGCACACCAGGTCAGAAACAAAACGACATCTAAGCTAATGTCAGAAAACCTTACAATAAATCGCTGCAACGGTAAATGAATTTATTGAAATATGTAAATGGAGTAGCGGTGGTACTGAATCTCAAAAATAATAAAAACATATAGGTAATGGCTTAGTGAAGGACACGTTTGAGCCAACTCATCTTAGTTACAACCGGGCTCATTGTTAGGGCAGGAAAGACAACTGGGAAGTAAGCTCGTCAACCCTCATCAGTTAACATTTTGACACATACCAACCCACATATGACAAAAACAGAAACGCCTTAGATCAAATATGTTTTGGAAATTTGCTACCCTCAAGCCACCCTACTTACCTGACCTGTCTCTAGCATATATTGTTATATTTCCCGAACTTAAATCCAGCTTGAAATGACAACGATTTCAGATCACTGAAGACATTTTAAGGGCGATAGGCAGTCAGATCTACGCACGAGTAACACAAATGCTTACCAATACTACTTCTAGAAGTGGAAACGAAGTTCAGATGGGGGACATATGAACTAGGTGAGGGTAGTATTTCTAAGGGGTCAAGGTTGACTTTGTTCCAAGTAAGCCGGACAAAGATATGCGATTAAGAAATTCTGGAACATTTTGAACAGACCTTCCGAATCAAAATGCGACGTGAATCAATGGATTTGCAAAGAAGATGACTTGACAGTTGACAACAATCGAGACTAATCAATAGATCCGCACTATGGTTGAATGAGATGCTATCACCCAGTTACCATGAACCTCGGCAGTAAATGTAGACACAAGCACTTGGGACGAGGCTCTTGGGGTTAACTAGATGATAAGAGATACCGTTCCTGATTTGAGGATAACAAATGATTGTTGTGACCATTTCTACCCCATATCACATCTTCTAATCTTTCCTTATTCAATAGGCCTTATCTGAACTAATCATCATCTGTCACTCCATTCCAGGTGTCGGAGTGAAGGTTCAAAACTGTGTTTGATTTACCTCAACCATTTTTAGGGTATCATGAATATAATTGTTAGCAATGCATTTTTCAGAAGCTATGGCATGGTGAGATTACTAGCTCCATGTACAATCTTACAACGTCATTTTTGGTAACATGTCGAGAAAGGCTATATATGCTCTTATTATGTTTAACCATAGGCCCACTCTGGTGTCTATACGTTCCCGAGAACGGTGGGTATTTTGATCGTCTGCTGTGCGAACAAATTTCAGTCCTTGCTGAGTTTCAACTCTTCGTGACATTTCAATAACGAGGCATTTGCTACTGCAATCAAGAACAAGTGCCGTGAATTGCCGATTTGAACCAGTGTACCACATTTTGTTCATCTTAACAGTACTTTAGGGACAGTAACGCAGTCGGACTACGGAGATGGTGCTTGAAACTTACTAGATGACGAGGCATTTGGATACTTGTAGAGAGTCGTAGTTAATCCTTGCCCTGTGATAAATCAGGTTTGAGCTTCCGGTTAGACAGGATCTTGGTCAAGTAACGACAAAGGTGGGGTCTATAGCAATAATTGCTATAATTATTGTGGATGAAGATAACTCTTCATAGACTAAACGGTAGCCTATAGCAGGTGCGATGGCCAGTTTCTTTCCTTGCTGTTTATACCTTCCCTAACTCATACGTCAGGTACCAATTTACAGCTGGGCCTACTCGATGAGAGGTTCTACCAGGAATGAACAACGCCCGGATTTTGTTTCCGTACGTCCGTAATTTCGAACCCTGGCTCGGTGTAAATCCCAGTCTCAGCAAGTCCTCTCACTGTCGACTAGTGTACACACTCCATCCTGTTCTATTAGATCTGGACATATAAGCAGTCATTAGCACGGGAAAGTGGATTGTGGCAGATAGTTCATATCTGATGTAAGTAACTGAGACCTAACTTATCAATGCAGTGAGTGTGTCTGAATCTCATTCTTCTGCTTCGGAAGTTTCTAATGGTTTCAGGATCAGTAGATAGTGAACGTAGAGGAACAGATTTTGTGATTTTGTAAATCAACTGCTCTGGTCATTGTCTGGTCATTGTCAATGACAAGCTGTTATCTTGACTATGAAGACACCCATTTTCGAGACATTAGATTTGCATTAGCGGATCTTATTGAATTAAATCAATCACGTCTGTTGGATGATGGCACTGCAATCGATGAATTATCGATCCTTAGATTCCAGAAGCGGTACTTCAACTAAATGTCGTTCTATAGCAAGAGCGCATGACAGTAGGATATCCTTCTAGCGAGGATGGGCACATGGGAGGAGTGCATGGTTCTAGCAATGATGGGCACATGAGGGGGGGAGTGCATGGTTCTAGCAAGGATTGGCACATGGGGGGGGGGGGGGAGTGCATGGTTCTAGCGAGGATGGACACATGGGAAGAGTGCATGGTTCTAGCGAGGATGGGCACATGAGGGGGGGGGGAGTGTATGGTTCTAGCAAGGATGGGCACATGAGGGGGGGAGTGTATGGTTCTAGCAAGGATGGGCACATGAGGGGGGGAGTGTATGGTTCTAGCAAGGATGGGCACATGGGGGGGGGGGGAGTGCATGGTTCTAGCGAGGATGGGCACATGGGAGGAGTGCATGGTTCTAGCAAGGATTTGCACATGAGAAGAGCGCATGGCTCTGCCACGATGAACACATGAAAAGAGGATTCCCTTCTAACTATGAGAGGTGCACGAGAGGCCTGAGCCGTTTTAGCAGGTAGGGGTGCATGGGAGGAGGACGTCGTTCTAGCAAGAAGAGGAGAGAAGGATGCCCTTCTAACAACAAGGGGTGCATGGGAAGAGGACATCATTCTAGCAACGAGGGGCACATTAGAGGAGAATGCACTTCAAGCAACAAATGGCACATAAGCAGAGGATTCCCTTCTAGCAACAAGGGGCACATTAGAAGAGGATTCCCTTCTAGCAACAAGGGGCACATTAGAAGAGGATTCCCTTCTAGCAACAAGGGGCACATTAGAAGAGGATTCCCTTCTAGCAACAAGGGGCACATTAGAAGAGGATGCACTTCTAGCAACAAATGGCACATTAGAAGAGGATGCACTTCTAGCAACAAATGGCACATTAGAAGAGGATGCACTTCTAGCAACAAATGGCACATTAGAAGAGGATGCACTTCTAGCAACAAGGGTCGCGTGAGAGGAGGACACTCTTCTAGCAAGACGGGGCGAATGGGAGGATGGAGTCGTCCTAGCTAGAAGGGACGCATGGGAGGATGGAGTCGTCCTAGCTAGAAGGGACGCATGAGAGGATGGAGTGTTCCTAGCTAGAAGGGACGCATGAGGAGATGGTGCCGGAGTAACTACAGTCAATGAGCTTGCTGGAACCGATTCATTATTCGTTTTTTCTGACGGTCTGAGCACATGTGAGTTTGCTTGGTATTCAGTGATATCTATTACTTACAGCTTAATAGGACACACAATAACAAAACAGTATATAGCATAACATAACCATTTTCAACAAAACATAACATTACACAATGCATAATAGCAGCCTCTAGTGATGGGATAAAGTGTTATAGAATTCATTATACGAGACCTCAACTTGCTTGCGTTTATCAGATGGGGTGATCAGTTCCTTTGTATGATACTTGTTTTTCCCTAAGAGTAAATCAGATAGCAATTTAAAGCTAGGTCAACTGGAGCGTTTCGGCAACGAGAGTTGAACCTCGAAACCTTTGTCATGAAAAGTGAGTGCTCTACCACTACGCTAATTAGACGCTCACACAACATAACAGAGTACACCATAACATATCATAACACATCGTAACATAACATAAGAAAACACACAAAAATATAAAAAAACAAAATACATTACCACATAACATAACACATCATAACATAACATAACACATCACAACATAACATAACAAAACACACCACGACATAACATAACAAAACACACAACAACATAGCATAATACAACATAACAAAACACAACATTACGTGAAAGAACATAATTGGCTTGGCTTGGCTTCTTTCGTTCTCAATCTCCTGCTACCAAACCCTGAAATGGGCCTAAGTAGCAGAATGTAGTCCAGAGAACGGAATGCGTTGTGTCGTATTTTACATCTTGATTGCGATATTTGCACCTTTTGGTCCAACACATCCGACTTTAGCAAGCATTTGTTGAGTACCGGGTTAGCATTCCCTCTTCGGTCCCTTCTCCTTTGCCAGTCTGCCCTGCTGCAGCCTGTTATCCAGGATCACCGCTAGGAGGTGTAGAAGGGTCTTAGCAGCTCTGGCTCGCTGGCCTTGACGCTAGCAGTCAGCTATGGGTCGCTGACCGCTGCAGCCCTTGCGCTGCTCAGCGTCTTGGTCCCAGAACATAATTCATCATAGGCGTCTCAGTTCCTGTGAGTTTTGCCAGCCCTGTCTCCTGTCTTCCGACACTATCTGCTATGACTGTTAATACCGAGTGACAGTCGCTGCCACAGATCCCACAACCCTGCTGAGGAGGCTCGCTTGGGGTGTGTTCCTTGATCTCTTCATTCTTTCTCTTTCTCTACAACCATAAGGCCTCAACGTGCGTTAGCAGACACTATGCCCTCACCAACTCACTGTCTCCAAACAGCTCGATCTTAAGCAATTGATTCCCAGCCCTGGGATTGGATGTCGCAGAACTTACGACCCTCTTGCATTCGTTATTGAACCGCAGTGTGGGATGGCCAATTCTTCTAACGACAATGGTCAGCTCCCCATAGAGGATATCCTTTGGCAGCCTCTCATTTTCTAATACAACATAACATTACACAACATAACATTACACAACATAACATTACACAACAACAGATAAGACAACCTTGCTTGTATTTCAACCAGGTCTCAGTTTGGTAAGAATTGATGAATGTAGCCCAGTCCGACTATGTAAATAAGTTAAGCACTTACTTTTCATTATCTACCATTTCCTTTCATGGTATCGGTTAAGACTATGGTCTGAACACGCTTCAGTTTATTCAGCTGTAAATATGTATCTGATTTAAGTTAGTTTTCTTCCCACTTATACTGTTCAGCTTCATGCAGAACTTAAGTTGTATGTCCTGAACCAAATGCGTTGTGAACCCGAGATGTTAGAAAATCACACTAAGTCATCTTTCCACCTGCCAATTGGTCTACTCTTCCCTCGTAGTTAGATCTTCATCAGTGGGTCTTGATCTGGGTGATTAGTATGTACTTTAATCAGATGACCGAATTATTGCATCGTTTTGTGTCTCCAAATGTTCTTCACGTAAAGAGCAGTGTCGACTATTTTTCGAATGCCCCAGTTTTGCAATATGTCACTCCTGGTGTCACCGAAGACCTTTCTCAAACACTTGATTTCTCACTTCAAAATTCTGCTCTCACCCGACTTGGACAATGAGAACAGAGCCAACAAAAATACGCTGTTTATAAGCTGTAGCTTTGTCATGAAATTGATATTCGGGTTTCTAAGCAGTGGCAACAGTTGACGGACCACAACAGATGTTTATGTAACATAGTATCAGTTAGATACAACAAGGTCGCAAGAAAGCTGCCGTACCACTCCATAAACAACTAATATAGCTTACAATCAAGCATCAAACATCGAATTCCCAAACGGCAGCATCTGCAATGAGATCCCAACTTCCGTTACGGTTTTTATTTCCAGAATCTGCTTCAAGCATCTCGTCTCCACTTGTTATGTATTGTGTTTCCATCGTCTTCTCTGGGATTGTTCGGATAGGCTGACATTCAACATCTGGTTTAGAACTGAGACAGACTATAGGAATTTGACTGTCAAATTAAAGCAGTGCATTCCTGTGACCGTCAGCCGGCGTTGATGCAAAGCAATTTCTGATACGCGTTCTGATTGTCAAAGTGAAGACATTCAATCCAGCGCACTTACACGATGGAAATAGGTTTGATTCTTGTGACGTAACCACATTCCTCGCCATCTGATTGGTGACGAGAATAGAACAATATACGTAAGGGAAGTCCACAAATTAGATCCACATCCGCCGCCAAAGACGGATGTGTCGGACCGAAAGGTGCACATATCGCAGTCAAGCTGTAAACTAGCGACACAACGCATGCCGTTCTCCGGACTACATCTTGCTACTTGCAAAGCCCCGTTCAGAGCTTGGTAGCGGGAGATTGAGAACGAACGCAGAAGAAGAAGAAGAGATCCACATCCTTAGGAAAAGCATTAGCTGCTGGTTGGCGGTTATGTGGCCAAGCTTGGAGCGTGACCTCAACCTGCCTCTGTACTGACTGAACGGAATGGCTACCTTGGCATCGACTGCCGTCCACCACTTAGCTCAGAAATAGTACGAACAAGAGGGATCCAACTGTTTAGTTAAAACAAAGTTCATCCTCGGAATCTGAATGTCAGAGCGATAACATTCAATCAAATGCTAGGTTAACTATTGGTGCAACTATAGCTCTCTTAAGGCAGTGAAATGCCTCGTCTAATTATTGGCGGGAAAGAGCAGACTATTGCGTGTCCGGCAGACATTGTAGGAGATTCGTGTGAGCAGATCACCATCTCTGTCCTCCATCACCGGTAAGAACTACAACAGCTAAACGGAATTAATCCAGTGATTCGGGAATAATGATTGGCGAGTTGATAAGAAGAAAAGGATCAATGTGCCAATAATTGGTTGTCATAACTAAGAGGGTCACAGTGCCATTACATGGGAGCGGAGTTGGTGTGTCATAGTGTCATTACTAGAGAGTGGGTTTAGTGTCTAATAGTGTCATTACTAGAGAGTGGGCTTAGTGTCTCCTAGTGTCATTACTAGGGAGCGGGTTTAGTGTCTCGTAGTGTCATTACTAGGGAGCGGGTTTAGTGTCTCATAGTGTCATTACTAGGGAGCGGGTTTAGTGTCTCGTAGTGTCATTACTAGGGAGCGGGTTTAGTGTCGCATAGTGTCATTACTAGAGAGCGGGTTTAGTGTCTCATAGTGTCATTACTATAGAGCGGGTTTAGTGTCTCATAGTGTCATTACTAGGGAGCGGGTTTGGTGGGTCACAGTGTTATTACTAGATAGCGGGTTTAGTGTCTCATAGTGTCATTACTAGATAGCGGGTTTAGTGTCTCATAGTGTCATTACCAGATAGCGGTTTTAGTGTCTCATAGTGTCATTACTATGGAGCTGGTTTGGTGTCTCATTGTGTCATTACTATGGAGCGGGTTGGTGGATCATAGGCTCATTACTAGGCGGCGGGTTTAGTGTCTCATAGTGTCATTACTACGGAGCGGGATTAGTGTCTCATAGTGTCATAACTAGGGAGCAGTTTTGGTGGGTCATAGTGTCATTACTAGGGAGCGGGTTTGGTGGGTCATAGTGTCATTACTAGGGAGCGGGCTTAGTGTCTCATAGTGTCATTAATAGGGATCGGGTTTAGTGTCTTATAGTGTCATTACTAGGGAGCGGGTTTAGTGTCTCATAGTGTCATTACTATGGAGCGGGTTTGGTGTCTCATAGTATCATTACTCGGGAGCGGGTTTGGTGGGTCATAGTGTCATTACTAGGGAGAGGGTTGACTGTCTCATAGTGTCATTACTAGGGAGCGGATTTAGTGTTTCATAGTGTCATTACTATGGAGCGGGTTTGGTGTCTCATAGTGTCATCACTAAGAGGCGGGTTTAGTGTCTCATATTGTCATTCCTAAGGAGCAGGTTTAGTGTCTCATAGTGTCATTACTATGTAGCGGGTTTGGTGTCTCATAGTGTCATTACTATGGAGCGTGTTTGGTGTCTCATAGTGTTTTTAATATGGAGCGGGTTTGATGTCTCATAGTGTTTTTAATATGGAGCGGGTTTGTGTCTTATGGTGTCATTACTATGCAGCGGATTTTGTGTCTCATAGTGTCATTACTATGGAGCGGGTTTGGTGTCTCATAGTGGTATTACTATGGAGCGGGTTTGGTATCTCATAGTGTCATTACTATGGAGCGGGTTTGGTGTCTCATAGTGTCATTACTCGGGAGCGGGTTTGGTGGGTCATAGTGTCATTACTAGGGAGCGGGTTTGGTGGGTCATAGTGTCATTACTAGGGAGCGGGTTTAGTGTCTCATAGTGTCATTACTAGGGAGCGGGTTTAGTGTCGCATAGTGTCATTACTAGAGAGCGGGTTTAGTGTCTCATAGTGTCATTACTATAGAGCGGGTTTAGTGTCTCATAGTGTCATTACTAGGGAGCGGGTTTGGTGGGTCATAGTGTCATTACTAGGGAGCGGGTTTGGTGGGTCACAGTGTCATTACTAGATAGCGGGTTTAGTGTCTCATAGTGTCATTACTAGATAGAGGGTGTAGTGTCTCATAGTGTCATTACCAGATAGCAGTTTTAGTGTCTCATAGTGTCATTACTATGGAGCTGGTTTGGTGTCTCATTGTGTCATTACTATGGAGCGGGTTGGTGGATCATAGGCCCATTACTAGGCGGCGGGTTTAGTGTCTCATAGTGTCATTACTAGGGAGCGGGTTTAGTGTCTCATTGTGTCATTACTAGTGAGTGGGTTTAGTGTCTCATAGTGTCATTACTATGGAGCGGGTTTGGTGTATCATAGTGTCATTACTAGGGAGTGGGTTTGGCTGGTCATAGTGTCATTACTAGGGAGAGGGTTGACTGTCTCATAGTGTCATTACTAGGGAGCGGGTGTAGTGTTTCATAGTGTCATTACTATGAAGCGGGTTTGGTGTCTCATAGTGTCATTACTATGGAGCGGGTTTGGTGTCTCATAGTGTTTTTAATATCGATCGGGTTTGGTGTCTCATAGTGTCATTACTATGGAGCGGGTTTTGTGTCTCATAGTGTTTTTAATATGGAGCGGGTTTGGTGTCTTATAGTGTCATTACTATGCAGCGGGTTTTGTGTCTCATAGTGTCATTTCTATGGAGCGGGTTTGGTGTCTCATAGTGGTATTACTATGGAGCGGGTTTGGTATCTCATAGTGTCATTACTATGGAGCGGGTTTGGTGTCTTATAGTGTCATTACTATGGAGCGGGTTTGGTGTCTCATAGTGTCATTACTCGGGAGCGGGTTTGGTGGGTCATAGTGTCATTACTAGTGAGCGGGTTTAGTGTCTCATAGTGTCATTACTAGGTAGCGGGTTTAGTGTCTCATAGTGTCATTACTAGGGAGCGGGTTTAGTGTCTCGTAGTGTCATTACTAGGGAGCGGGTTTAGTGTCGCATAGTGTCATTACTAGAGAGCGGAGTTAGTGTCTCATAGTGTCATTACTATAGAGCGGGTTTAGTGTCTCATAGTGTCATTACTAGAGAGGGGGTTTGGTGGGTCATAGTGTCATGATTAGGGAGCGGGCTTAGTGTCTCATAGTGTCATTAATAGGGATCGGGTTTAGTGTCTCATAGTGTCATTACTGTGGAACGAGTTTGGTGTCTCATAGTGTCATTACTCGGGAGCGGGTTTAGTGTCTCATAGTGTCATTACTATGGAGCGGGTTTGGTATCTCATAGTGCCATTACTCGGGAGGGGGTTTGGTGGGTCATAGTGTCATTACTAGGGAGAGGGTTGACTGTCTCATAGTGTCATTACTAGGGAGCGGGTTTAGTGTTTCATAGTGTAATTACTATGAAGCGGGTTTGGTGTCTCATAGTGCCAATGCTATGGAGCGGGTTTGGTGTCTCATAATGTCATTACTAGGAGGCGGGTTTATTGTCTCATATTGTCATTACTAAGGAGCAGGTTTAGTGTCTCACAGTGTCATTACTATGTAGCGGGTTTGGTGTCTCATAGTCTCATTACTATGGAGCGTGTTTGGTTTCTGATAGTGTTTTTAATATGGAGCGGGTTTGGTGTCTCATAGTGTCATTACTATGGAGTGGGTTTGGTGTCTCATAGTGTCATTACTATGGAGCGGGTTTGGTGTCTCATAGTGTCATTACTATGGAGCGGGTTTGGTGGGATATAGTGTCATTACTAGAGAGCGGGTTTGGGGGGATATAGTGTCATTACTATGGAGCAGGTTTGGTGGGATTGGTGGGTCATAGTGTCATTACTAGAGAGCTAGTTTGGTTGCGGTAGTGAATACCTCGTCATCGCAAGGTTAGCCCGTGCTGCTGAGAGTCAGCAAAGAATGAGATGTGTTCACAAAGCAGATGACCATTATCTCCGTTGTCCGCATGCCTCTGCTGATCGTTTATAACAGTCTCGCCTCGAAATGTCAGAGTTTCCAGCGTGGGGGCAGTGTTTTCTTACCGGATGTCGAGCCAGACGATTGGGGAAGGTAAAACTAGAGCTCTCAATGCTAATAACACCACACAGCAAAAGCTTGAATTCAGGAGTTATTATAAACTGGGCATGATAATTGCTTATGTAGTGTTGCGCGTATGCGCAGCAAATTGGAGTGACGGCTGTCATAAATAATTCAGAGTTGAAAGATCGTTTCTGACACGTATGTAGACATACATAGTGGATCATCATCACGGTGTGCCATGCCGGTTGGCGATCATGGATCTCCATCCATTCCTATCATATGTGTCGTTTTTCAACTCTGTTGTTGATTGCCCCTCGTGCCATTCCTCCAGACTGCCTTCCTCTCTATTCATTGTTATTGTACTCGCTGTCACAGTATCGTCCAACCCATCTCCTCTCATGACATGCCCGGAAAAGGATGGCTGCCTTGTCTTGACGTTGCAAAATGTTATCTTTATATCTGCGCTAATTCAAATACCTCGTCATAAGTCTTCTTAGCAGACGATGGAAATCGTATTATTCTCTTGTAATGACATATCTCCACCGACTCTAGTGATCTTTGTGCTAATTTACCGATTGTCCAATATTCGTTGTCGTATAATAATACATCTGGGGCTGGTCTCTCGGTGGCTCGATTGACTAGCATCCAGTGTTCGTACAGCGATCTCAGTTCCGCCAGGCGTAGTGAGAGCGTGGGCTTGTACAACAAGTTCACCCGCCTCACCCGGCATTGTAGCAGGACCAATTTGGTGGAGTCGTACCGCTGGTAAGGGTGCGTTACTGTAGTCCGTATCGAGAAGCTTTATCAGTCCGTGTGGTTTGTCGAAGGCTAGCGCGTATAGCCAATCTCGACAGTTCGTCTCGCTTATGGTCCTTCTCTCGCAATGAGCTTAGGATCGGCAAATGGAAAGCAGGAATCGTGCCTAAAGGCCCTGTCCTCGCCCGACCAACCGGTCGGAGAGGGGCAGGCCGGTAGGCAAAAATCGTCTTTAGTCCGAGTGAAAAATCATCGCCGGGGTCGTTGGGATTCGTTCTGCACAGAGCGCTGCCATCCCTCCCCAAGCGAGCCCGGTCGGTCGGTCGGTTGGTGTGTGTACGGGCCCCTGCCAGGCGGTCCTAGGACGACGGAGTGAGGGACGGAACAACCGTCCGTCCGTCAGTCGGTCCCTGCGGTCGTCCTGGAGAGACATTTTACACATCCATCCTTCGCCGACCGGTATGTGTGGGGTTCGTCCGTCTCCGACAGATATCTCGTTGATCCTGCCAGTAGTCATATGCTTGTCTCAAAGATTAAGCCATGCATGTCTAAGTTCACACTGTCTCACGGTGAAACCACGAATGGCTCATTAAATCAGTTGAGGTTCCTTAGATGACACGATCCTACTTGGATAACTGTGGCAATTCTAGAGCTAATAAATGCTTAGCAAGCTCCAACCCTAGCGGAAAGAGCGCTTTTATTAGTTCAAAAGCAATCGTCGTTTCCCCTCCCGGGGTTGCGGCGTTCCCACTGGTAACTCTGGATAACTTTGTGCTGATCGCATGGCCTTATGTGCCGGCGACGCATCCGTTAAATGTCTGCCCTATCAAATGTCGATGGTACGTGACATGCCTACCATGTTTGTAACAGGTAACGGGGAATCAGGGTTTGATTCCAGAGAGGGAGCATGAAAAACGGCTACCTCACCCAAGGATTGCAGCAGGGGAGGTAGTGACGAAAAATAACAATGCGGGACTCTTTCGATGCCCCGTAATTGAAATGAGTACACTTTAAACCTTTAACGAGGATCTATTGGAGGGCAAGTCTGGTGCCAGCAGCCGCGGAAATTCCAGCTCCAATAGCGTATATTAAAGTTGTTGCAGCTAAAAAGCTCGTAGTTGGATCTCAGGCGCAGGCGGGCGTTCCGGCTCGCGCCGGTTCACTGCCTATTGTCTCCTGTCCTACAGTCTGCTGGCTCTCTCCGTTGGGTGCTCTTTGCTGAGCGTCCCGGGTGGCCGGCGCGTTTACTTTGAAAAATTACCACGCTGCCTGAATAATGACGCATGGAATAATGGAATAGGACCTCAACTCTATTTTGTTGGTTTTCGGAACTTGAGGTAATGATTAACAGGGACACACGGGGGCATTCGTATTGCGGCGTTAGAGGTGAAATTCTTGAATCGCCGCAAGGCGAGCTACTGCGAAAGCATTTGTCAAGAATGTTTTCATTAATCAAGAAAGAAAGTCAGAGGCGCGAAGACGATCAGATACCGTCGTAGTTCTGACCATAAACGATGCCGACTAGCGATCCGCAGGAGTTGCTTCGATGACTCTGAGGGCAGCTTCCGGGAAACCAAAGTGTTTAGGTTCCGGGTGAAGTATGGTTGCAAAGCTGAAACTTAAAGGAATTGACGGAAGTGTGCTACCAGGAGTGAAGACTACGGCTTAATTTGACTCAACACGGGAAAGCTCACCCGGTCCGGACACTGTAAGGATTGACAGATTGATAGCTCTTTCTTGATTCGGTGGGTGGTGGTGCATGGCCGTTCTTAGTTGGTGGAGCGATTTGTCTGGTTAATTCCGATAACGAACGAGATTCTAGCCTATTAAATAGTTCGCCACTGTAATGACTGACAGGCCAGGAGCATTTTCGCTAGGTCTAAAAGGGAACTTTTGCTGGAATTAGACCCACGGAAGACAGGTCAGTTTTACCCTCTTAATGAAAGAGCGTTGCTACGGTAATGCTGCTTAATTCGAGAGAAATCGCAGGTCTCAGACATTTGGTCCACCTTCTTGGCTGATAAGCCAATGGTGCGAGGCTACCATCTGAGTGATTACGGCCGAACGCCTCTAAGCCGGAATCCCGCCCAAAATCCCAGCACCACTGCGATGGGAGGCTACGATATGGTTGGGACATGGGGCTCGTGCCTCAGCCCGACCCAATCGAGCCGCAGAAAGAGGTCTCTGCCGTCCGCCGATCAAAGCGGGCGGGAAGCTGCTCCATATTCACCCCGTACGTCGTTGAGGTGGGAAACCACCAGTAGAAGACGTAGTTCTCGGTCGGGGTGTCGTAAGCAGTAGAACAGCCACCTCACTGCGAACTGTTGAGTCTCAGCCCTTGATCATGAGATATGTCCGCACACCAGGCGAACAACATCTCTGTGCCAGGCACACCAGGATTGTCCTCTGGTTAAATGCACTCCTGCCTCGCTCTTTACCTCTGTCTGCTATCAGTCATCCCAATGGACGCAGAAGAGATGCAGGCCAGCGGACATTGCACCTCTGCCCTATTGTGACAACCTGCCAGGTGGCGGGGAATGCTAGGCGTACCATCACTACAGATGAGCCGAGAAAATAAAAGGAGCAAGGAGATACCTCACTCACATGCTTATGCTACGTTTCTGGCAGGACGTGACGATCCTGGGACACAGACACACTGGACTGCCTCTCTTCCGAGATACTTGAAAAACTAGTACATACAGTCCATTATATCATATAATATCATTGCCACACCCTATAGACACGAGTGGGGAAGACTCGATAGTCCTGCAAGACAACTTCCCTAAGAGAGACAACTCTGACCAAAAAAAACTGCTGCCTTGCAGATAGGCTGGGGACAGCCAAAGGCTAAGGAGGGCATCCCTACAGAAACGCCTGTTGAAATCGGATGTACTGGGCCACAGGCTTAACAAAGTAACACAGTTCAACGTATATCGCTGTAACCAGCGTACGAAGAAGAAGAAGAAGTATATCAGTACTGGTTCCACAGAGCACCCAAGAACTTTTTTCTCAATTCCAACGAAAGTGTTTTGTTCCACAAATTCCCTTCATTTTCTGGATGACCGATTTAACCTTAGTTACTCTGTTCCGTTTTCCATTATTGCATCTCCCATAAGATTGAATGTATGTGTGCAGGTATTTAAATGTGTGCACTTATCTTAATTTCTCTCGTTTATCTTCATACTGCATTTAGAAGAGCTTTCTTTCTTAGATGATATATCTTGCATTAAGTTGTTCTTATTTGTTAAATAAATGTTTTTATTTTGCCCATATTGGTTTCAGTGATACTAGAATTGTTTTTGCTCGTGACGTGTAATTTCCACACCATCATTTCTTCTTCCAACCTTCACTCATTTCCTATCAGGGAATGAACTGAATAAGAAAGTATTCCCCCGGGTAGTATTGATCCGATCAACATCACCGATTACGTCCAGCCAGATTTAAAACATCCGGCGCCATAGTAAAGCCAATTTAGCCGGCGTGGGGAACAATCTATAATGTTAGGGTTATAGAACATGTGTTTGGAGCGAAGATTGACATCAGGGTCAGTTGAAACAGACTGATCAAGGTGGGAGCGAAGAGTGGCATCAGAGTCAGGGGAATCATACTGATCAAGGTGGGAGCGAAGACTAACATCAGGGTCAGGTGAAACATACTGATCAAGGTGGGGGCGAAGAGAGCCATCAGTGTCAGGTGAAACATACTGATCAAGGTGGGAGCGAAGGGTAACATCAGGGTCAGGTGAAACATACTGGTCAAGGTGGGAGCGAAGAGAGCCATCAGTGTCAGGTGACACATACTGATCAAGGTGGGAGCGAAGAGAGCCATCAGAGTCAGGTGAAACATACTGGTCAAGGTGGGAGTGAAGAATGACATCAGGGTCAGGTGAAACATACTGATCAAGGTGGGAGCGAAGAGTAACATCAGAGTCAGGCAAAACATACTGGTCAAGACCCCCATCTCACTTTATCGTATGCCACCTGGAAACAGGCTGTGAAACAACAGCCTGTCCAACAAGGTGGGGATCGACACTGTAATCCTCGTAGCGGTGAGTTTGCTGATGTGTCTCGCATTGCATTGTGACCAGGAGGACCCGTGTCCATCTCCTGAAGTACTCCTTGGATGTAAGAACCACTGTAACGAGCCATAAAACAAACGTCATATAAAGTTAAATCAATTCAGTATGTGTGACTTCTAAGACAACGTGAACAACAACAACAACATAAGACGCGTGCTATATCTTGGGTGACCGGCGTCGCTGAAGTTGGAGATGGTGGATCGAATTTTATAGTCAAAGCCATCCGACATTAGGAGTATAGAGCCAGAACTGAAAATGGCAATTTTACAAAATTGAAAGTCTTATGTACTTGATTATTTTTATATCGATCCCATCCGCCGTGTGCACTGCGGAATTAATTAACTGATACAATCCCGTGATGTCGCTGTTAAAGTCTTCATAAGTGGCTGTGAGTATTGAAAATAGAAAATGGCACACCTATGTCGCGGGACTGAACATTACTTACTATTCGAGGAGATGCCCGGTATAATTGTGAAAATTGTTAATTTAAAAAAAAGAAAAACCTACCCGCATTCATCTCCTGCCTCATTTCCTTATTGCTTCTTTGAAAGGTCAACATAATAATATCGCAGGACAAATTCAAAGATACTGTTTTGATTCTGAACCACACATGGGCGATTTGAGATAGGGGAAGAGACGAGCAGGTTTGTTTTAAAAGTAACTACTTTCATAATTACTCAAGGCAAGCTGGATTAAAGACTAGCTCATCTCCGTATCTACTATCAAGGCGTTCGATCAAAGCTAAGCACACAAGCATCTGTTTCCATTTCACTTGTTTGAGTGTGTTATTCTGTATCGGGGATCAGTCTCCATTTGGTGTGTAATTTTTTGGATCGCAAAACGATGTACGGAGTCGACCCAGCTTCAAAAATTGGCTGACAGAAAAATCTTGGAGATGAAAGCGGCCGACGTGATGTGGCCACATCACACCTAGCGTGCTGTTGATAATTATAAGTACGTTCCAAACACCATATTCCTAATACACCACACCAGCGTGTTAACGGGAACTTTGTCGTGTCCCTGTAGGAGGTCTTTATGTCGTAAAATTCATATTCTTGTACCGAGGCTGTATCTGAACCATATTTTTCAATGTTTTAAAACTTTAGTCTCATAGAAAACAGTGCCGTCATTTTGTTTTAACATTCAGTTCAGTTCAAGTTACATGTCCACAGCGATGATCGATTTCAATGGGTCACCGACGTAATTCTCTTGTTGTTATCCAAACTCTATCTTATACAAACAGATGATAAACTATTCAATCTTTTGAGTCATGTGATCCTCCCTCGTTGTCGATGTGGCTGGTATTTGAAACTAAAGCCTTCTTACTGACTGGTTTGCTTCATGGTGTTCCATAGTGCACCTTACTCACTGGTTCTCGGGATGTAATCCCTGGTGTCCGTGACACAAATCACTTTTGATCAGGGAAATAACGCCGATCCGTCCGACTTATTTGACACATATAACTTTAGAGACAGTATACGTGACAGTTCTTTAGGTGTCTATTTTAGACACCTTTATGTCACTTCGCAGAGACGCACCAGCCGAACCAGTAGACACCATAGATACGTTTGTCACCAACTGAATCTGATCACTATTTTGTCCTTTCCAGCAGGCCCATGTCCCAGATCTGTGGAATCCACAACTGAATTTCTATCTCCAACAAAATTTGATCCGTTTGTTGTCCTTTTCAACAGACTTGCGAGCAAGACCAGTGGAATCCACACCTGTGTTTGCCAAAAACTCTCATACGAATCTGATCAGTTTCGTGTCCATCTTTTCCAGCAGGCCCATAAGGCAGCCCAGTGGAATCAACAACTGCGTTTGCATCAATTTTCTTATAATAATGTCTCCTATTCGCTGGGGCCAGTTCACTGTCCATTCCATCAGGCAAAAGAGCGAAATGTCTGCAGAACTCACAGTGGAAACCTCCCAGCCAGCTCTCTCTGTAATGTCACGTGTTTCGTCCTTTACTGACACCATAATGCTCTTTCTTAAGCGATTCCTATTCAACATGACGGCCGGTCACGAGGTACTTTTGTCACAACTTCGTTGACCAGCTCAAAGCTCGTGTCACCGTTTGACTTGCGCTGCCTATAATTTCAAGTACTCCATTTCTGGAGCCACTATTAACTTTACATTGTGTATCTTACAGCTCAACCCCCACTAATCTTCCTGTGTCACCTGAGCACTACCGCCTTTCACTTTTTGTGACAACTTGTCACCAAATCATAGGTAGCTCAAGTCGCCTACCAATTTATCAGTTTCCCCTAGAAACTACGGCATCTGCGGATCTAATCCACCATCAAATTCTTGCTACCCATCTAACTAGCAGTCTTAGGAACTATCTCTCTGAATCAGAACTCGCCCTACCATTGAAACAACCGTCTTCCACGTGTTAAACCTTTAGAACTATCTCCCCAAACTGTGGATAATGATTCAAGTAAAACTGACCATTTAACCATCCACCGACCTGATAGTTAGACAATGAAAATTCAGGCCGGCTTTGTTAAAAGAAGAATGCCCAATGTATCTAACCTTTGACTAAACTCTCAAACGGGAAATGTCTTTCTCACCTATTTCTCAGCTAAAAGTTTACTTCCCTATTTCTGTCACCGCTAGTTTCCAGTGGCCAAGTTGATTCATGGACTATCTTGTCGAACTTCATGTGGAAAACACGGCCCTTCGGACTACTACTACTGAATGCCCTCACATTTGTGACACATATGTGCAACTGTCACAGTTCATTGTTCATGTTTCTGAACCATACTTTCAAGATGATTACATATAACGGATCTTGTGTCATATTTTCAATGTGTTAGTTATTAGTTTAGATGTCAATATATAACATACGAGATGCGTTCAAATCAATCTGGGAGTTTTTGTTTAAGTTTTACCTGAATGGGTTATATCGTGCTGGAACTACTATTATTAGTAATGGGTACTTGTGTCCTTACTGCTAGGTGGCCCACTTGCAAAGTCAGGTAACAAATGAATATAAATGGCGGACAACAATGTTAGATCTTGCATAAAACATCGTGTTGTGATGTTTCTTGTGAAAGAAAGCGTGAAACCTGCGGAAAATTACTGAAGATTGCAATCACAATTCGGTGATGAGACACTCAAATGCAGTAATTTATTTGATTGGTGTAAGCGGTTTAGAGAAGGCCGTAAATCTGTGAGTGAGGATCCAGTCCTACTCCTGCAAGATAACGCTCGACCTCATACTGCTCAACGCACTTTGGGTAATCTGCAGCAACGCTGCTGGGAGGTATTGGCACATCTACTTTACAACCAGACCTGGCTACAAGTTTGGACCACTCAAAGAATTCCTCGGAGGTGCTTTTCAGCACTGATAGTGATAACGAAGGAAAACATGCTGTCTTGGATTGGTTCAGACATACTGACAAATCTTTCTACACTGACAATTTTGAAGCATTACTTAAACACTGAAATAAGTGTATAAACTCTGCAGGAGATTCTATTGAAAAATAAAGGCATTTTGAAAAACAATTTTTTTCATTACAAATAAAGTCTCAGTTTGACTTGAACACCCCTCGTATACAAAATAATACATGTTGGTGAAAACAGATTTGGTCACTTACTTCCCTTTTGACAGAGTAAGGAGTTAATCACAGCAACTAGTGTAATAACTTACATTTATGTGTTGGTTATTCTTGCTGGTAGTTTCTTGTACTCAAATCGTTCCTCTTGGCGATGTTTGTTTTACAGTAGCTTTTCATATGTTCAAAGTTGTACTATGCGATGCTTCTTAGTAGGATCACTGCTTTGAGGTGTTTCAATAAATAAATTTATAAATACATTAGGAGCCTCGTAGCGCAGTGGTTAGCCCTCTGGCTTCGCATCTGAGGCGTTCTGGGTTCATTCCCCAGTTGAGGCGGTAATGTTTTTTTTTAGACCGCAACGGCTCCCGGGTCGACCCAGTCTTAAATTGGTACCGGTTCAGTCCGGGAAGTATAAGCGGCGAGCAAGAAGAGATGGTTACCGCCCTCATATAGCCGAGCCTTTGAAATGTGAGATCGCTAACACCTCACAGTTCCGTCTATAGCACACGTCTTCCACGAATACTCACTAAGTTCTCATGTCATAGACCAAACGATCCAGCTCTGTTTACATCTTTCCTGTTTCGATCTCTCTTGTTTAGTGGACTCCAGAATAGAGACTGTCTTGCAATGACATTAGCCGTTTTCCTCCGCGTGAGCTTTTATCCAACGCCAGTGCCATCCCTCCACCAATATCTTTTTGGCCCTTTCTATCAGCTTCACGCAAGTGAGCACATCATTTCTGAATCCCAACAACCTGCCCAGGAACTCATCCACGAAAGTCTGCACCTTTTAGATGTTATCCATGCTTCAGAGCCATACAACAGAACAGACCCCAACGTTGGAGCCGTCAACTTTCGTTACTGTATTTAGACGCAGTTCGGGGTGTTTAGGTGACCCAATTTCTAGCAATAGATTTTTATTTCAAGAAGATACCCTGATGGTCTGGAGTTCGAGTCTATATTGCCTATTACTACACTTTCTTGTCTAGTATCCCGGTGTTACCGATTCTTATAATGTAATTATTTTTAAACTGACTTGAAGGGCTGTCACTAGGTGTTTGGTTGTCAAGTAATTCGGTGACAACAGTTTGGAATATTATTTCAACATTATTTCAACATTATTTCAACATTATTTCAAGATTATTTCAACATTATTTCAACAATTTTGTGTGGAAGGTGGAATAACGATTATCATAATCATTTCCATGATCTGTCTGAAATATTTTCATACTAATTTCCAGGATCTGTCTGAAATATTTTCATACTAATTTCCAGGATCTGTCTGAAATATTTTCATACTAATTTCCAGGATCTGTCTCAAGCATTCTCATATTCATTTTCTACAGTTTTAAAAATTATAATCCTGCTTATAATGTCCATGTTTCACACCTATATAGGTATATAGAGAGCATCAAATTGCCTACTAACGTTAACGCCGATTCAGCGAAATGTTCTCATTTGTTCATACTGGCCTAACTGCTGCTAGAACTGCAATAAACTGCATAAAAAACAGGAGGCTGGCGTGGCTTTCAGGAAACAAGAAAAATACTAACAAACAAGTCAACGACAGAAAAGAGTGCGAGAGATCGAGAGTGAGAGCAAGTGAGCGAGAGAGAGAGAGAGAGAGAGAGAGAGAGATAGAGAGAGAGAGAGAGAGAGAGAGAGAGAGAGAGATAGTCTTGCAGCGTTATGTAGAACCAATATTGATTTATGGACGCGAATCCTGGACAGTGAATAAACAAACAGAGTAATCCCTTGTCGCTACCGTAATGTGGCTCCTGAGACGAACGTCACAGAAACAATAAAGATATATTACATGAAAACAATATTAAGTGATTATTTGCAACTAATATAAAACGACGACAGCCATGTCTCATTGAACGCAAAAAGATCTAGAAAACTCTGAAAACATAAATACTAAGGGGAGGGAAATGAGAGACAGACAAAGGGAATATGTGGTCGTGTGTCAAACTGTAGATATCTACTCTTATGTGATTATTGTTACTCTTATGATTGCTGTTTTCTTCTTCTTGTTCTTCTTGTTCTTGTTCTTCTTCTTCTTCTTCTTCTTCTTCTTCTTCTTCTTCTTCGTGTTCTTCTTCTTCTTCTTCTTCTTCTTCTGCTTGTTCTGGTTCTTCTTCTTGTTCTGCTTCTTATTTTTTGGTTCTCAATTCCCGCTACCAAAGCTCTGAAAATGACTTTGCAAATAGTAGGGTTTTGTTGTAGTTTACAGCTTGACTGCGATATTTGAACTTTTTGGTCCTACACATCCGACTTTGAAGGAACATGAGGTAGTAAAACGTTTCAAATATCTTGGATCGTTGATCTACGAAGAGGGATCGAAGTCAGAGGTAATTGCAAGAATAGCACAAACAACAGCGGCGCTGACTCGGCTGAAACCTATATGGCAAGACAAGCGGCTCGCCCTCGGCATACAAGTTAGACTAATGCGCTCTTTGGTGCTTTGAATATTTATGTATGCCTGCGAGACCTGGACCATTACAGCAGATATCCAGGGCAGAATACATGTAATGGAAATGAGGTGCTATAGAGAAATCCTAAATGTTACATATAAAGATCGTGTCACGAACGTAGTAATACGTCAGAGAGTTGAAGACGCTATTGGTCCTTTTGAAGATCTGTTCACAGCTATCAAAAGACGAAAGATGGCCTGGTGCGGGCACGTCGCGAGGTCCAACGGAATTACCAACTCGATACTCTTTGGTTCCGTACCAAGACAGAGAGGGCGAGGACGTTCAAGGAAGAGATGGGTGGACAACATCACTGAGTGGTCAGGCCTTCGTCCCGGTGAGATACGTCAGGCGGCGACAGACAGAGAGGGATGGCGTGGGATTTTGGGAGTGTCTTCGTGTAAGCCCCAACGACCTGATGGGTTACGGGATGAACTGAATTGAACTGAACATCCGACTTCAGTATGACATTCTTTGGCACCTGGTTAGCCTTCCCGCTTCTATCCCTTCTCCGTAGCCAGTCTGTTACAGCCAGTATCAAGACGTGGATATGGAGGTGGGTGTTGGTAGCCCTGTTTAGCTGGCCCTGACCATAGAACAGCTTTGGGTCGTTGACCGCTACAGCTCATGCACTGCTCAGCTTATCTTATGATCTGATATTTGTTTTAAATTATGTTATTTTTTTTGTCTCTGATGAAGGTCTAGATCGTAACGTAGATTTGGTTGCTGTTGTTGTCGGTCGAAGCTGCTCATAATGAGTTGACCTAACTCTTGATAACGTTTCTGTTTTAGCGTGTTACAGTGGCTCTACTTACATCCCGTGGCGTACTTGAAAAAATGTACCACAGTACAAAACGAGACTCTTCAGAAAGTTCAACTTTATAGGGATTGCAATGTCGATCCCCCACCGCATTGGCCAGAATGCTGTAATACATGTTTATATGAGCACGATCAAGGACGCAAGGTGCTGTCTTGCAGCAGTATATTTCATGTACGTTTCGTGTGTGTTCTTGGTCGGACGTCATGCCTGTGCCCTCCTCATTCGTATCCATTTTAGTAGAGCACGTCACACGTATTTGGAAGGCATGGCAAATCTAACTGATGGTACGCTCAGAAAGTCGATAAGGAGTTCCCAGATCAGTTTACTGTATAGGAACCAGGTAGACAAATAAAAGAGTCAGGTATATTGCTGAATAAAACTGATAAACCACGACGTGGGAAATTGTGCTTGTAAATACGACACTGGTCCTAAAATATTAGACGCAACATCAACATTTCTAGACCTGTCGCCCGTGATTTGTTAGCACTGCAATAGGTTACTATAGAAGAAATTTCAATGCATTGACCTAACACTTGATAATGATGCTCAATTCTACATTCACTTTCATTCCTTTTAATTGTCTCTGATTTTTTGCGACAGGGTGAGCGGAATCTGGCAGTTGTGGTCAGACAAGTATTGATTGTGTGCATACCAACGAGTGTTATCGGAACCCGACATCAGAGCACAGAATAGTACTCGTAGTAAACCCGCAAACGTATCGTAAGAAACGACTGTGTAGAGTTAGACATAGGGCTAACTGCATCATCCTGCAGAAAGTTTAAGTTTTAGAATATCAAACAAAAAATGCTAAAGACAACACGCAATTATGTTTAAAACACCTGGCGCTATAGCACAGACAATTTAGTTCGTGCGTGAACCAAGCTATAATTTAGCGGCCATGAGGGACTTACTAGTAGAAGAGGGGAGCGAAGTGTAATCACGGTCAGGTAGAACACTCTGATCAAAACCATACCTCAAGTGGTCGTTTGTGCTACTGCAAACAGGTTGTGCCACAGCAGTCTGGTCAACGAGGTGGGGATCTACACTATGCCCTCCACAAAATGGTGAGCTTACTGAGGAACTCGCATTGTTAGTAGGACTCCATCCAACGTCTTAAGCACGTCTTGGAACCAACTCCATAGAAAAGACATTTCGTCTAGAGCTAACCCAAATCTGCACTACTAGCTTCCGATAAGAACAACGACAACAATGGAGAAGAACACACTCAACAAATGAGTGGTTTGATCATTTAGTCAGAATATATTATGACCAGCCGGCATCAAGAGCATATCATATGCAGGTCTCCGGTCCACAAGCAAGAGGAAGACGTCGTCAACAGTGGATCGAGGGTGTCTCTGACACTCTCTGGAAGTTACACCTAACGACAGCACAAGGCTCCCATTTGGCGATAACACTAAATCTACCCTAACAACCTCTCTGCGACGCGGTATAGCAAGAGCAGTAGAACAAACAAAGAAGAAGAAGAAGACAAGCATGTCCTTGTTGCATGGTAAATTGAAATCAGGAAGAGAATTAGAACAACCAGATCCCTTTTCGCCGCTACCAAGCATATATTGACTTTCAAACAAATAACTCACAAATAAAAACATGAACCATTATCAAATGATGTGTATATTTTTCTTTATTGAATGTCGTTGAAACCTCGGGAGGAAACAGCACCTTTTGGAGAAATAGAATTGATGCCTCTGAAATGTGAATGTTTAGAAGAATAGGACGAATCTCATGGAGTTGAACAAAAACAGACGCTGAAGTCTTGGAGAAATATAAGCTGCTATAAGAATTGATGAACGAAATCAGAGTCAGACAGTTCAGGTATTTTAGTAACATCAAAAACATAGCACCTGGCTGAAAACAAGACCGGAAGGAAAGGGAAAGCTGGAAGGTAAGCGTGTCACAGGTTAATTGCGTTACAATAGAAGGATAACATCAAACGATGGACAGGAAAGAGTCTTTAAGTGGCAGGGCAAGAGATAGAACCCGTTGGAAATCCATTGCAGCCGACCTTCACAATTGCGGTGGCATTTGAACTGAACTGAACTGAACTGAACTGAACTTGTTGCATTACGGCCGTGACTACACTTGGTAATTTTTAAGGCATTACTAGTTCAATAGCAAAGACTTTCGTCGAGGCTGCATCGTTGAGGAGCAAAGGACAGAACCACTGCACACTATCAGGCTTGTCATAATTATTTGTCAAGCTAGGTGGTGTGCGTATGAGATTAGCAGCATCATCATGATAAAGAAAATGCTGCAAGCGATATCACTATTGTAAGAATACAAAAGTGATTTGACACAGGCTGCCTGTAGGGTGGCAGCTCCATATGCCGTAAGCTTCGTTTCTGGAACGAGAACAGTAATAAGAAGTATGCTGTTCTCCCAGAACAATCATTGAAACTAACGATCCTTAACCAATCTACACAATAATAGTTACCCATTGCAAGTGAAAATTGCGTCAGACACGTCAAGTCACACTTGAACATAAAAAAAACAAAAAAACTGACGTCCGACTTATTCCGATTGCGGGGGCAGTTGGAGGTTTTTTCCGGCGACTTCGCCACTGCTGTTGCCAATCTCACCCCCAATAGAAAAACAACAAAGGCCTTACCGGGTATTCGATCCACTGCCCTCCGTGTCAGCAGGCAGGCATCGAAACCATTAGGCCACTCGCTTCGTATATTACCATAAAATCTTATTTGAGCTGAACAAAATTGACCGTACGTGGGGCATGCGTGCACATCGTCGGTAATTAGACTGTTTTGCATTCTGTTCATTCGTGCAGTTCACCTTGTTTTGCGTCACACTGATTACTGTCTGATCGGCCATGCGAGCATCGTATGTGATAGCAGTGTGTTAGGTTAGACGGCCCGGAGCAAGCATCTCCTAGATGAAGACATCAATGTGGAATATGTTTATATAGTACAGAAAAGTGGCTGTATCGTTCCTTCTGATGGACCAGTGCTTCCCTATTATGATGTAACAGCCTCTTATGGAGGGGCCAAAATACGACAGTCTGTATAAGTTGGGTTCTCTGCGGGAGTATGTGGTATCCCAGAGCCACGTCCTGTTAAAAACTTTCGAGTTGGGTACTCTACGGGAGTATGTGGTATCCCAGAGCCACGTTCTGTTGAAAACTTTCGAGTTGGGTACTCTACGGGAGTATGTGGTATCCCAGAGCCACGTTCTGTTGAAAGCTTTCGAGTTGGGTACTCTACTATCCTTGCGCGAATTGCCTGTGCAAACAACTCATTTGCAAATTGTTGATTTTGTCTAACTTGCCTGTTATAGACTGGTATGTTTTGCAGATGTATAGAAGGGTGGCTAGCAGCATATCATGATATGCCTTAATCTTCGTGGCACCATTGATTCTCAGCCAGCCCTAAAATCTGTTCTTGTAGTCTTCTAATAAGTATAATTTGCTTCGGTAATCTTGTTGTGGACTGCGGAGTCGACGTTCGTTTCTCTTGTGAGAACACTACGTGGGTGGATAGAACCGTCAACAACAAACACTTTATGCTGGTCCTGTACAGGAATGACATGTCTGTGGTTGGCTTTTCCGGAAGTGATTAGAAACATTATTTACAAATCTACAAGATCAACTACTTTTGCTGTTTAATTCCTCTATTGTAGGAATTCGCTTTGTTATGAGTGAGAACTTCCCGTGATTATGTTTAGTGCGGAGTGTTTGAGAGTAATATAACCAGAACTGTTCATATTGCAATTTTAGAACACAACCTTCATGAGGATTATTCATATAATTATCTGATTGATCATCATCGTCAACCAAGAACTGCTTGCAGGTAGTAATCAAGAAGATACGTCAACCATCAAAACAGGTTGGCATTAGCATTTGTTCAGCTATTTCCTGAAACAAGAACATGACAAAATCACCAGAGCTGCCATGTTATGGATTATAGAAGGAGACTAGAGAAGAGGCCAGTCTAGGACAAGTGGGTGAAGACAGTCTAAAACAAGAAGAGAGGCCAGTCTAGGACAAGTGGATGAAGATAGTCTAAGACAAGAAGAGAGGCCAGTCTAAGACAAGTGGGTGAAGATAGTCTAAGACAAGAATAGAGGCCAGTCTAGGACAAGTAGGTGAAGACAGTCTAAAGCAAGAGGGTGAAGACAATCTAAGACAAGAAGAGAGGCCAGTCTAAGACAAGTGGGTGAATGCAGTCTAAGAAGGTGGGTGAAGACAGTCGAAGAAAAGAAGAGATGTCAGTCTAAGACAATCGGGTGAAGAATTATATCAGAGAAATAGAAATGATGAATAAGATGTGTGTTCCTTTTGAAAGACGGCTGAACACCATGTGAAGTTGAGGGAGTCTGTTGCTTTCTTGAAGATACGGTCATGTTTGATCAGCAATGAACGTTGCATTCGTCATTGACTAATGAACAAAAACGTTGATGGAGTCTGTTGCTGCCATTAAAGAATATATCCTGCGCAATGGCAACTTACCGATATTCTCGCCATTGACCAATTTTCTAAGAAGTGGAGCGAGTCTGTTGCTGCCATTAAAGAAGATATCATGCGCAATGGCATCTTACCGATGTTTTCGCCATTAACCAACGTTCTAAGAAGTGAAGGGCGTGTGTTGCTGCCATTAAAGACTATATCGCCATGATGACCAATGATCACCGTGCTTCTCACAACAAAAACTAAAAGAAGAGAATAATGACCGAATGAGGAGGAACTGCTAGGCAGTTTGAATACCATTATCCAGCATACTTCTTTGTACTTTCGATCCGAGACTATGTATGAACCTACTCTGAACACTATGTTGCGATTGCACATACCAGCGACATTTATTCCCCAGCTTTTAAAATCATCACGTTTGACCCTATAATAGAAATACAGGCCGCAGTTTTTTTTAATAGTTTTTTTAAATTAGTGTAATCCCCTGAAAACTCTTTACCAACCTCCACTCCATCGATGCCAGTCTTGCAGGCGCTAACACGTTCCTCATAACCGCTGCGTTATAGATTGTTACACGCGCCGGCTAAATTGCCTTAGCTATGGCGCCAGAGTTTGAAATCTGGCTGCGTGTTATTGTTGAGGTACATCCGATCAATACTACCCGGGCGAAAGCAGCAGCCGTTATAGGAAATGAGAGACGGTTAGAGGAAAGAAAAGTGAGGGCATAAGTGATACATCACAAGTTTCAACCATTTATCAAAAATCTGAGGCCAATATGGAAATATCAGATAATTAAACACAAAAAAAACAACTCATACCCATAGTTACATTTGAAAATGAAAAAAAATAATGTGTTACAATGTTTAATTATCTTGACTTTAAAAAGTAGTCACACGAAGAATGGGCCTTGCCAATGAAGAAGTTAAATAAAATGGGGAACGTATGTAAGAACACTAACAAAGAAAAATAAAACCGAAATACATCTTTCACGTGGAAAAGTACAATTGCAAAACATGGACCATCACACAAACACTAGAGAAAAATGAATTCGTGGATCTAAAATGCTAACGGCAAGTTCTCAGAATACCATGAAAATGGAAAAAAACAAAAACAGCATTGCGTCTAGAAAACTAAAATACTTTGTCAATATCAAAGGTCACGCTGGTTTAGAAAAAGTTGACACTATAGAGTTTGGTAACGAGGCAGAGCCAGTCGAAAACGTCGAAATCTGAGGTTGACAATGACAGAAGGCGGAGAACTAGCCAATGACGTGAGAGTCTTAATGGTGGTTGTGTTGATAGCGACGTTGTGTCAAGGACACTATACAAGATGTCAATGAAGAGCATATCGCTACATTCTAAGATTACATTAGAGAGGAGAGAAATATCAGAAACATGCCAATCCCGACCCCAGTCTACGCCCTAACACTCTTCATTCTCCTGTAGACACGATGTGTTACAGCAGTCTGGCCAAAAAGGTGCGACTCGTCTCAGCAAACCACACAGTGATTAACTTACTGAGAAGTCTCACGCTGAACTAGTTTTGAGAATCCAGACTGACCTTCTTCAGAACGCTTAAAGATATTTGAAAAGCTACTATGACCTGGTCAGTAAGGAAACATCGTCACAAGTGAACACGGCTAGATTCCTATAACAACAGTAATGTTAATGGCAACCTTCATCATAATGGTGTCTCAAGCTCTATTAACAACCATCCTGTGTGTCGTCTTGGAAGGTTTTTTGTTCTTGTTGTTTCTTGAATTCTCCAAACAACGTAAATGCCCATCACTTCAGCTGACCCCTTACAGGAAAACTGGATGAAGCCATTTTAGGTGCTAATGCAAGTGCAATGGTTGTAGCAGTTTGTTTTGCATGCCTTGAAAGCACGTGCAGCATGCTAAACCGTCGATTTTTTTCCTCTCTTGGAGGTTTGGTCCACCTTGCTAATGACGTCTCAGGACACACCCTCAGAAAGCCAAGGTCATGCACATTAAGGATGGGAAACTACTCCTTCCGCCCATGGTCTAATCACTGTGGCTTTTCATGCATCACATGGTTAGGTCAAAACGGAAAGACATCATCCTCATTGCAAACATCCTAGGACTCATATACTCTTTGTAGTCATGAACAATTATGGGGACTGGCACTTGCAACCCAAGCTGACTATCTACCTATCCACAACAACCCACCTACCTACCTACATACCTACTTACCTAACAAGTATATACAAAGACGACCTCTTCACCTCCACATGCGTAGAAGAGAAAATACTAAGTGTAGAAGGATGACTTTTGTAGCCCTAGAACAAAATTTACCAATCCTGCTAAACCGTGTCTCAGGTTTTGAGGGGGAAGGGAAGCGAGAGGATGGGGGGGGGGGGGGGGGGGTTGAGTAAGGGCCAACTATCGAAAGGATTGACCAAACCTGCATAACTATGTCTTACATTTGGATGGGGGGGGGGGAGGGGGGAGGATTTGGATTAGGACCAACAAATCGAAAGGATTGACCAATCCTTCATAACCATGTCTTACATTTGGATGGGGGGGGGGGGGGGGAAGTTGGATTAGGACCAACAAATCGAAAGGATTGACCAATCCTTCACAACCATGTCTTACATTTGGATGGGGGGGGGGGAGGGGAGTTGTATTAGGACCAACAAATCGAAAGGATTGACCAATCCTTCATAACCATGTCTTACATTTGGATGGGGGGGGGGGGGGGAGTTGGATTAGGACCAACAAATCGAAAGGATTGACCAATCCTTCATAACCATGTCTCACGTTTAGGGACTGGGCTTAGGGCTTACAACCGAAACCTAAAGAAACCGACATGAGAAAGACGTTCCTGTATTTAAAAAAATGAATCAGACAGACGTAAAATTAGCAAAGAAAACAAAAGTGAAATAATGTGAGAAGCAGGAATGAGTAGAGAAATGAGTGACCGAACGGTTATTGCTGTAGTGTCTTGTAATGGTGAAACGGGTTCACATCATTGATACTCTCCTCTTATCACAATTCCATGTCTACAAGAATTGAACCGCCATAAGACACCATCCCATGAGTTCGGAGACGTATCAATTCTTTTAACATGATAATATTGCGTTCCGTCAGTTTTAGAAGGTTCATAATTTTGTTTCTTGAGTATTCCTTGTTACATACAAAGTACGGTATCTGTTCAAATAATATTATTTTTAAATAATTGGTTTTGGAACTTAGTTGTGACGTAGTGAGCCCTAACTTCTGCATGCTGTAGTGGTAAGCATTTTTGGTATAAAGCGTTGATCCGGCTGCGAATTTACCATAATTTCTTCAAACCTCTTAAATCGTCTTCCTTTCAAGTCGGATTTAAGTTCAGGAAATAGAATACAAGTTTGTTGATGGCCAGGTTAGGTCAGTAACGCGCAAATGTGTCTTGTTTTTGCCAAAATCCAGCAGTGACGTGTTGGCTGGCATATTGTTGCAGTGGTAGAGCTACGTTGTTCTAATGCGATTTTGAATTCTGTTGTCAGCTGACTATTGCCAGAACAATCAGCTGACTATTGCCGGAACAATCACCTGGCTATTGCCGGAAGTCAGCTGGCTAGTGCCGGAAGTCAGCTGACTATTGCCGGAACAATCACCTGGCTATTGCCGGAAGTCAGCTGGCTAGTGCCGGAAGTCAGCTGACTATTGCCGGAACAATCACCTGGCTATTGCCGGAACAATCACCTGGCTATTGCCGGAAGTCAGCTGGCTAGTGCCGGAAGTCAGCTGACTATTGCCAGAACAATCAGCTGGCTATTGCCGGAACAGTCACCTGGCTATTGCCGGAATTCAGCTGGCTATTGCCGGAACAGTCAGCTGGCTATTGCCGGAATTCAGCTGGCTATTGCCGGAACAGTCATCTGGCTAGTGCCGGAAGTCAGCTGGTATTTGCCGGAACAGTCAGCTGGCTAGTGCCGGAAGTCAGCTGGCTATTGCCGGAACAGTCACCTGGCTATTGCCGGAGCAGTCAGCTGGCGATTCGAAATCTTTACCTCACGAACCTCGACAACATGGACGTCAGCAGATGAGGGTGTGGATCGTCACGAAAGCTAGTCTTCACCAGGTGACTCAAACAATTATCAAATCACTTAAACCGTTTGTAGCAACGTGTACGGCGCATGCGCTGATCCTCATTAACTTGTTTTAACATTCTATCAACGTTTTTCCGAGCTTAAATATTAATCCGGTGCTCATGAGAAATGCAAAACACAATTTGCACGCCTGTAGCGATCAGATATAGGTCAACAAGCAATAACGTCAGTTCTCGGTAAATCGTAGGTTACTTGTAGGAAATCGTAGGAAAGTTGTCTCCAGGCAGCGCTCAACCAAAGCGCGGATGTTGGTATGACATCGCTTTGACACGGAATTTAAAAACATTCTGAAACTCTTAGAACATTCCCCGTTGGAGGAGATTGGGTTGTTAGCGTGGTTTAAATACCAAAGGAGCGTGGGTTCATGAACTTGGTGGAGTATGTTTTGTTTTTTATCAACGGATCAAATAAACGCAGATCATGCATACTGCGTACCGACTGAACGGACTTGACTACCTTTATTCCGCAGCCTATAATAATAATTAACGGTGTCTCGGATGAAGTAGTAGTTACTTCGTTGTACTTGACATCCGCTTGCTCGCTGCCTTCCTTACCCATCAGTAAGTCATATGTTAATTTAAACCTGGATCGACTGAGATATCGGTACCTTGGATGTAAAAGACAAAGCACTATGTTACTTTAATGCTTTTCTTACATAAACGCCTGCCAAACATGGGTATTAAATGAACAATTGAAAAAAACAAAAATAAGAAAATTGAGAAATCTGAGAAATTTTGATCATGAAGGATATACAAGGTAGTGGTTACCGTATTGATGACACTGCCTTCGGAGATACAATGTTGCATACTGTGTTGGTAATCTCACAAGTTTTGAATATCTTGTATCATTATCCGCAGCAACGGAGACTGTCAAACTAAAATGCGTCAGAAAAGTTATCACAATACCATGGACAGCGAATAAGAAAACAATTATAGATTATGGTTGCTAGACTTAGAACAGAATTGGCTCGTACTCATCACTAAGTCTAGACAACTAAAATACTTTGGCCACATGAAAGCCACAATGGAGTAAAAAAGAATCTATACTGATAGGTATTACTGCAATACTGAATTATTGGACTACCCGTTCATGAGAGGCGTCTGCGCAGCTGTGGGTCCCAACTTCGCTTCCATTGTCTTCTGTTTTGGGCAACTATTGACCAGCGATTGTACGTTTCCTGTCTGTAGCATCGTGGCTGTCGTTTCTGAGTTCGAGGAGGCCAGATCAGCGCGAAGGTGGCTTCCCTGTGGTCGTTTCCTGTCTGTAGCATCGTGGCTGTCGTTTCTGAGTTCGAGGGGGCCAGATCAGCGCGAAGGTGGCTTTCCCGTGGTCGTTTCCTGTCTGTAGTATCGTGACTGTCGTTTCTGAGTTGGAGGGGGCCAGATCAGCGCGAAGGTGGCTTTCCCGTGGTCGTTTCCTGTCTGTAGTATCGTGACTGTCGTTTCTGAGTTCGAGGGGGCCAGATCAGCGCGAAAGCGGCTTCCCCGTGGTCGTTTCCTGTCTGTAGTATCGTGACTGTCGTTTCTGAGTTAGAGGGGGCCAGATCAGCGCGAAGGTGGCTTCCCCGTGTTCGTTTCCTGTCTGTAGCATCGTGACTGTCGTTTCTGAGTTCGAGGGGGCCAGATCAGCGCGAAGGTGGCTTTCCCGTGGTCGTTTCCTGTCTGTAGTATCGTGACTGTCGTTCTGAGTTCGAGGGGGCCAGATCAGCGCAAAGATGGACTTCCCCGTGGTCATTTTCTGTCTCGTTGTTGCAGCACTGCTGACGTTATACTCAAAGGTCATCAGTTCTCCGAAAGAAGCTACCATCCCATAGATGTTTTACCTGGAAGGTATAGTACCTGAAAAACGAGTTAGAGGCAGATCAAAGAGATGTTCGGCGCAAAACATCACATATGTTCAGAAGATGACAGAGGCAGAACAAAGAGAGGGTGAGAGAGAGGACCAGATAGAGGGCGAGAGAAAGAGGACGAGAGAGATAGAGAGAGCGGACAAGAGAGAGATAGAGAGAGATGGCGAGAGAAGAGAGAGTGAGAGATGGTGAGAGTGATAGCGAGTGTGAGAGACAGGATGGGAGAGAGAGAGTATGAGAGAGAATGAGATAGAGGGAGAGAGAATGAGACGGTGAGAGAGAGGACGAGAGAGAGAGGGCGAGAGAGACAGAGGACGAGAAAGAGGTGCGAGAGAGAGGACGAGAGAAAAGGCGAGAGAGAGAACGCGAGAGAGGTTGCGAGAAAGAGGGAGAGAGAGAGGACGAGAGAGATAGAGAGAGAGTGCGAGAGAGAAGGAGAGATAGAGTGATAGATGGCGAGAGTGATAGCGAGTGTGAGAGAGAGGATAGGAGAGAGAGTATGAAAGAGTGATAGAGAGTGAGGGACAGTGAGAGAAAAGAGAGAGAGAGAGTGAAAGAGAGGGAGAGAGAGTGATTGAGAGAGAGAGGAAGAGCAAGGAGAGAGTGAGAGAGAGAGGGAATGAGAGAGAGTGTGAGAGAGAGACTGAGGGAGTGAGATAATGAGAGAGAGAGAGAGTGTGAGAGATTGAGAAAGGAGAGAGAGAGTGAAATAGAGTGAGAGAGAGTGAGAGAGAGTGAGAGTGAGGGAGAGTGAGAGAGAGTGAGAGAAAGACAGTGAGAGAGAGAGTGAGAGGGAATTAGAGAGTGAGAGAGAGTGAGTGAGGGAGTGAGATAATGAGAGAGAGTGAGAGAGAGACGTAGAGAGTGAGTGAGGGAGAAGGAGAGCGAGTGAGAGAGAGAGAGTGGGAGAAAGAGAGCGAAAGAGAGAGAGAGAGATAGGTAGGAGGCAGGTTTGCAGGTTCAAAGTCCTCCTCACCAGTATTTTCTCACTACAAATTTAGAAACCCATTTTCAGCAGGCTGTATTGGTACGTGTTTGAGACCTGGAGCAATCTGTCACTTTGTAGCGAGTATAAACACTCACAGCCAGAGGTCTTCAGTCTATTGAACACTATCCAGCTCTTTCACCACATGTCAGAATGTCATTCCCCGTTTTCAAGACTGCATGACCATGACCTACTCTAGATAACTAAACTACAGATGGCCATGACCTGACTCAAAAAGTGTATGCCAAGTAATATGCTAATACTACGAGTATTTTATATTTCTGTTGTGGGAATTAGTACATTTACATATAGTCGGATAATTATTGTAGTGTATAACAAATGTAACAATAATATACAATGTTCACGGATTATAGAACTTTAAAAAAATTATTCGTACCTAATGACAACACAGGAGTAAAACGTTTTTCTCTTAACAAAAAACGACAAAGAAGAAGAATGTTCAATATTAGATACATGATGATACTGTGCTGTCTCTGATATTAGACATTCTTCTTCCTTGTCGCTTTATGTTAAGAGATGAACGTTTTGTAGTGTCGTGAAAGTGAAGACAAATCAGGGTCAGGTGATACATACTGTTACAGATATCACACCTCGTCCTCGTTCGTGCTTCTGGAAACCGGCTGTATCACAGCAGTCTGGTCAGCGACGTGAGGATCAATCTTGTAATGCACATAGTGGGGCGCTTACTTAGTTGCCTTGCATTACACTACTGCCAGGAGGACTCCAGGCCATCTTATGAAGTACACCTGTGGATGTAAGAAGAGTCACTGCTATCTGCTATCAAAGATAAGTTGCCAGATTTAAAACTACGTTGTAGCGTAGTTTACAGCGAGGCTGCGATATCTGTGCCTTTCGGCATGACAATATCTGTTTCAGCACGACACATTTTCAAGATCGAGCTTTCCTCTTCTATCTCTGTTATATTAATCAGACTACATGGGTACAGCCTGTATCCGGGAGCGTCTCTGGAAGGCAGAATATTGCCTTGGACAGCTCTAGTTTGCTGACCCTTACGCAAGCAGTCAGCTATGAGTCGCTGACTGCCGTTAAATCGTTCTCATCTTCCAAGTGATGTTTGTGGGAAAATGTACAAGTGGCTCAACCACTACCTCAAACAAAGAACGGCCAGAGTCCAAGTACAAGGGCAGATGAGCAAAAAAGGTGACACTCGAGCAGGGAGTACCCCAAGGGGGAGTACTGTCACCCACACTCTTCCTGGTATATATAAACGACATTACAGAGAATATACCAAGGAGAATCCATAGCTCAATGTTTGCAGACGATCTGGCTATGTGGACCTCTGAAAAGAATCTCACCATAGCAAGAAATCGGATGCAGCAGGCCCTAACATCGCTGGTGTAGCAGACCCTCTGCTGCCGTGATCTAACTTAGAACATTCTCACACTCATCCACATCATCATGACCATACTCAGTAAATGACATATCACACAGAAGGTGGCATATTTATTATATCATACTCATATCATAGAATGCGTAGAGAAATTACAAACACAATATAATACATATCTTAACTAAACATTCTACTAAAACGGGAATTGTAAGCATTAGCTATTGATGGAATTCCCAACTATCTAAAAACCATGCTCTATTGCCTTGCAATTACATCACACACACATCGCCTTAACTGCGTCTTCAACACACCTTATCAAATACTCTTCCTCACTGAAATCCCCTCAGGCGGGCGATCTCGACATAACTCGTTCACAATGTGTCCTTGCTTACAAACACACTTTCACATTATCTATTAATGCAAAACTCATTCACCTATTTGAGCGATCCTGTTCTATCACTAAACATTCGTCCAACCGTCTATCAATCGCTCCTCTACCTAAGTCGGTGAGTTAAACATACGATCCACGTTCAGTCTCTCTCTCTCTCTCTCACTCTCCTCCATACAGCCTCTCTCTCTCCAGCCCCCCGAGCTAAACTTTGTCTCGAGTTATATATCCTCAAGCAAGGCCAGAGCTTGACCAATCGATTTCAGGTATGGTCATCTTCAATCCCAATTGGACCGAAACACTTTGCACACCTGTCACTCCATTTCTCTCGCAGCAAGCCCCACTGCCAATTTCGTCTGTCAATCAATCTCCCCCTACCAAAATCGGAAGGCCAGTGGTCAGTTTCTATCTGTCCACATTCCTTAACCCAACTCTGTTCTCCTTTGCTGAGACGGTGAGTGACCTTGACATGCATTCAGGTAGCTTTAGGCTTTAACATGTTCATGCATCCTAAACTCCCCTTGCTCCGGCGGGAACTGTTACACTGGAAGAGTGGGCGAACGTATGGCTGGTCAAAATAAACGAGGAGAAAACCACATGCACAATATTCTCGCTATCAAACAAACACCAAAATACCAAATTAAGTCTAAATGGCAAATTCCTGCAGCCAAACGACAACCCAACCTATCTGGGAGTCACATTTGATCGGCGCATGACATGGAAAAGTCAGATTGAGAGAAACCCAATGAGAGCCAGAGAAAGAATGGCAATCATGAGGAAACTTGCTGGCACAAGCTGGGGAGCAGACGAAGGCATACTAAAGAAACTGTACACTGGAAGAGTGAGACCAGTTCTCGAGTATGGCATTGCGGCATGGACAACAGCAGCAAAGGCGAACTTCGATAAAGTTAGCAAACTTCAAAACCAAGCCATGAGAGTTATAACAGGAGGCATGAAGTCAACGCCAATTGTAGAACTTGAAAAGATTACAAAACTGCAATCCATGACCGATAGAAGAGACTGCAGAGCCCAGCTGCAGTCAGAGAAACTCCGAAGACTGACTGACCATCCAATGCACCAGAGACTAAACAATTTGGGAAATGGGAAACTAAAGCGGAGAAACTTTGCAGAAATAGCCAAAGCAGAGATGCACGAAGATCCCATAAACGCACTAACAACACCAAAACCCATCACTACTGTACGAAAACCTACCTGGAGGCAGGATATATTTCCAGAGGTGGTAGAAAATATACCAGGTATTGGAAACAAAAACTGCCAGACTGAAAAAGAAAGGAGAGATACTACCCTAAGCTTCATATCGAAAAGCTACCCAAGCATGGACTGGACCCATGCATACACCGACGGTTCTGTAACAAACACTACACAGAACGGAGGGGCAGGAGCATTCCTGAACCTACCAAATGGCAGACAAATAACACTGTCAATCGCTACTGGTAAGTACACAAGCAATTTCAGAGCGGAGGCAGAGGCACTGAGGGCGGCAGTGGAAGAAATGGTGACACACAATGAAAATGAAAGCCATATAGTCCTGCTTTCAGATGCTCTCGCCGTAGTCACAGCGTTAAAAAGCCAGAAAAATACTGAGCTTAATGACTTAAGAGCAGCACTCTGCCAACTGTGCCAGCAGTCCGCACCAGAAAGGGTAGTTGTTCAGTGGGTCCCATCACACTGCAACATCCAAGGCAACGAGGAGGCAGACAGACTGGCAAAAGAAGGTGCAAGACTACCACAAACAGATACTAGTATGACGTACAAAGAGTCAAAACGGCTTATCAAAGCCAGATACATGACCAAATGGGAAACCGAACATACTGGTTACACCAAAAACGATGCCTTTTACCAGTTGAACCGAAGAGAGCAGGTCGTTGTCTTCAGACTTCGCACTGACCACAATAGACTGAGGTACCACCTATTCAACAAATTGAAGATAGGTGGTGCCGACGAATGCCCGTGCGGTACTGGTAAAATGACCGCTGAACATCTGCTGCAGAACTGCCCGACATACGAGGATCAGAGAGAGCAGATGTGGCCATCACCAGTGGAACTGCAAGACAAGCTCTATGGCAGTGGCGACAGCCTCAGGATGACCGCCGCTTTTTTCGAAAAAATAATGGTTACTGTCTAACTGCGTACGAAGAAGAAGAAGAAGAAGTTCTCATCTTCCGGCTACATATCTATCTTTGACTCGATAATTGAAAACATTTCAAATTGAAAAGTGAAATAACAACTGTATCTGATTTCATGAAACAATAACTCACGAAGAACAGGAAATAACTCGTGTCATCAAGATACCTTGTTTCTGAACACTACCCTTAATGTCTTGAGCCACTGTAATCTTCAAGGCCCATTGTAAAAGGCGACAAAAGAATTGTAATGTACGAAGTTATATCAATAAATTGCTATTCAGATCTCCACTACAAGAAATCGTATACAGGCTTCCTGTAAGGAGCGAGAAGGAGAAATGGATGAAAGATAATGAGTGATGGCAAGCAGAACACACGTACAAAATTCTGAAACTTCTGGTCGAGGGTATATGTGAAGGTTTTGACTGCCAGATCATTTCGTGAAGGTCACTACCAACTTATAAATATTTATTCTTCTTAATATCATCTTTCATTCAAACACGAGTCGACTATTCCGGAAACTTTTTGAAGCTACCTCGTAAAATTACTGTTACTTAATGACTCTCGAATGTACGTGTTTGTTTCTGTATATATATTTATATATATATATATATATATATATATATATATATATATATATATATATATGTATATATATAAATATATATATATATATATATATATATATATATATATATATATATATATATTATAATAAAACATCGTTGTCCACTTCTTCACTGTTATCTTCGACACAATTTTGTCACCATATACTGCTGCATTCTGCGATGAATTTGAACTGGTCGACATTCTTTAGCTAGAAACCGAATCACCGCTTGCTGATAAAATCTGGACGGATTCCTTATCACACTAGCCATGTTTTCAACGGTCTGCTTAGGAAACTAATTATTCGGAGGATAATGACATTTTCCAAATTTGACTGTTGGTATGTGGTGTCACCAGAAGTGTCGTCATCATGCGCATCGTACTTATTTTTACTTGTTTGCAATTTGGTCCGATTTCATTTGATCACGCCTCGTATATATATAGGAAGAACAGAAGTGCTACAGTTTCTGAAGAAACACTGAGGCTCATAGAAAATAGGAGACGATTTTAGCAAAAGTGACGAGAGAACCAGCTCAACATAAAGAAATTGTGCAAGAACGGTCGGAGGAGAAGAAATAAAAGATAAGACAAGGTACATAATGGACATCTGTAAAAACATTGAAAAGCTACATCATCTAGGCAAGGAGGGAGGTGACTTTAAGGAGATAAGAACATTGACAAGAGAGTTCTGACCAGTAGCACATATGGTCAATGACAAAGTGGACAACATATTAACAGACATATATATATATTTATTGAATAGATGAAGGGAGTACTGCGAAACTATGTACAAAGACACCTAAGAGCACAAAGTTACAATAATATCGAACGAAGACAGAGAACTTGAACCCACATTGGACGAAGTACGCGCGGCAATCAAAAGCCTAAAAAAAGGAAAGTCATCGGGGTGCGAAGACATCCAAGCGGAACTAATACAGACAGGAGGAGAGGCCAGTGCTCGCATTTATCTGCTACAGCACAAGAGGATCTGCCACAGAGCAGAGTGGCCAAAAACGTTGATGAGATCAATTTATATTTCTCTCCCAAAGAAAGGCAACCTAAAGCTGTGTCAAAATTATCGCACTATTGTGCTAATAAACCACGCTAGCAAAACCCTCTTGGGGATTATATTCCATAGGATAGAAATACAATTGAATGAAAAATCTTTGAAGTGCAGGCATGCTTCCGAAAAGACAGAAGTACGATAGACCTCCTATTTATTACGAGGAACATCTGTGGAAAATGAGTATAACGCAATTATTTATACATGTTTTATCGATTGCACCAAGGTCTTCGATTACGTAAAGCATTTGAAATTGTAGAAAGTCATTATCGATATGGGGTTTCTATTACATCTAATCCATCTAATCGAGTCATTATATCGGGAACAACAAGCTGCAGTAAGAGTATCTGGTGACACATCAGATTGGTTCGAAATACACATGGGAGTAAGACAGGAATGTGTCTCTTCTGGAGACCTAATTAACATTTATTCAGAATGCATAATGTGGAACCTTAGAGAGGATGAGAATATCGAAAGCTACGCTCCTTTTACAATCCGCGGCTACACGATCCCAGAGCTAAGATACGCAGACGATATTGTGATATTTTCAAACAGTGCAGAGTGGTTAGAGGAGATAATTGCAGCCGTAAGCGAAGATCAAAACATCTTTGTGCACTTAAACCAAATAAAGATAATGGCTACCGACAAAACAAGAAGTTAAAATAAAATCACGTTAGTGAGTGTGGAAATAGAACATGTTGTGAACTTCTAGTATCTGGATTCCAGAATTAACAGCATTGGCGACTGCTCAAAGAAATTAGTTCAACAATGGCAATACAGAGGCTACACAACCCGAGGAAAGAATGGCAGAATACAAACTAATCAACAAAAGTGAACATTTTGAGAACCTGTGTCTACATACGGATACGAAATATGGACAGCTACCAGAACCTCAACAAGAGAATCGAGTCCTGCAAGTCAAAATGTGATGGAGGAGTCTTTAGAATACCATGTGCCGAAAAAAAGAAGAGTGCAAACATTCAACAAGAGTTAAACATAGAAGAGAACTGGTTCATCAATTCAATCATGACCAGAAAATTGAAATACTTTGGCTACATCAAACGACACAACGGTCTTGAGAGATCGGTAATGGAAGGTATAGTGTCCTGCAAGAGAGGCATAGGCAGATCAAGAAGACCATGGCACCAAAATGTCAAGGAATGCTTGGACATGACTGGATCAGGCTGGAGATTTGGCATCCTATCGGGACAATTTCAGACAAACTTTGATGGGAACGACGTTCTGCAAAGGACATGCTACATGATGATGATAAATATAGATTATTCTAATATCTCTGTATGTTATTGAATGACCACGACTAGTTAGATTACTCTGTTGTGTATCCTAAAAAAGACGTTAAGTGGCGGATTGTGGTAGCTTTCCTCATATTCCGAGCGTACTGATCAGGGTGGATCGGGGTCCTCCAGACGGTTGTGCTATACTTGGCTCCAGCTACGTGTCGCTCACTACTACGGGGATCACGTCTATCTCTCACCCTGTTAGCTAGGCTACCATAACAGCTCGTTTCCAGGAAGGGCGTCGAGGACGCCAAAGTGAGGGTTTTGTCCAACATGTTTTGTCTGAACCTGACTAACATGTCTGATCAGTATATTTTGCCTGACCAGACGTTAGTCTTCATTCCCATATATATATATATATATATATATATATATATATATATATATATATATATATATATATATATATATATATAATTAAGTGAGACACACATACATTAAAGACAGATTTTGTAAGAAAACTGTCCACAATACAAATGTACTGTCCATGACAGATCTTTAGAGTGAAAATGATCAAAACTAAAATATTTTAGTCAAGTCAGTAAAAACGAAGGTAAGTTGGTATATAAATATGTTAGTATATTTTTGGGTAGTTTTGCCTACGTTGCTGGACAAGTAGACACGAATATAGGTAAGTTGGTAGGTAAGTAAATATGAAGGTATTTGGGAAGAATTGTGCATATTTATTTAGACAGGTAGATATAAACTTAGGTAAGTGGGTAGGTAGGTTGTTACATGTGTATTTGGATTGATTGTTAAACTCGATGATACGCAGTATACAGGTAGGTAAGTATGTAAGTATGTAGGTAGGTAAGTACATGTTCTGTTCTGTTCAGTTAAGAATCGACGTTATCGATCTTCGGACAGACTTATAGATGTTCAGTCATTTTTAGTAGATGATGCAGCGTGTATATTCTTTTAGATCCCGTGGCTTGCTGGTTGTACACACTCCTGTTCCTTTGACTCAGGCGGCCCCTCTTTTCTGGCCCCGTGCATTATTTGAAAACTTTGAAAAATATACATCAGCAGAAGATCTGTTGGAATGTCTTCACACAAGAGGCGTTTGTTGACCAACATTAACATTTAGTCCGTCTTTTAATTCATAAACAAGATCGAAGCAATTTTATGCTAAACTGCAGACCACATCCAAATGATTTTCTGCGTGTAGTCTTAGTATATCCATGACGTTATGGAAATATTCTTCTCCCTAATAAATGTTATGAATTAAAAAAAAATGTATTCATTAGCCTATATTAAAAGCAACCTCATTAAATTGGATATCATTTTAACATGATTAAGGTACACAGTCGTGCCGTTTTAGAAAATATAATTGTTTTACATTCAGGAAAACTTCAGGTGGCAGGAATATTATATGTGAAAAGTCACATTTGACTGCTGACCCAAGCAGATATTTGAGACAGATACTTTGAACGCAAGGCAAAGCTATGACATTGTATACTTGGATGAATTATGTATCTCTGCTCACCACATGTATGGTAAGGAATGGCAATCAGTTGACGGTGAACAGAAAAGACACATTTCAAGCAGAATAGAGCATTGGAGATCATACCATACTTACCTGGCATCCTCTCTCTTCTCTTACCTCACTCTGTTTCATTTGACTCTGTCCTACAATCACACCCTTGCACAACTTTCACACGCGCCCTCATGGTGAGGCCCTTCCATTGCACTTTGGTTGGGCTAGCTTCTGAGGGTGCACAAACCTAGCATAGGTACATACAGACGCACACATGCATCCAAGCACTGGTTTATGCGTCCTGATATCGCCCAATGGACTACGGTCTGGGGTGGAAAATGGTGCGCCTCCGCCAGTAGAAACTAGTGAGGCAAACATATTAGCAACAAAAAAAAAACAAAAAAATAAAATAAAATAATAGAGCATCGCATTGTACTAACGTGTGACGGAAGCAGTGACAATGGATTTGTCCATGAGGCTGAACTTATTTTCTAATCAAAAAGTAATGACGGCAGAGACTACCAAACTGAAATGAATGGACACATTTTCAAGTACTGGTTGACAAATGATCTGCTTTCAATTCTGGATTGACCCCGTCATGCCTCGTAATGGATAATGCATCCTATCATAATGCAGTATCAGAGAAATACAAAGTACCAACTGCATCAAATACACAAGCTCAAATTAGGATATGGCTGGTTCGTTGGTTGCTAAGGCCCACAATGGGTTGGTAACCCTTTTGTGCGACCTGAAAAGGACGGAACTTGTAGCAGAATGTAGTAGCTTTCCTGACATCCCGAGCGTGCTGTTGAAGTGGACCGGGGTCATCCAGGCGGTTGTGCAATTCTTGGCTTCATCTGCGTTTCACTCACTACTACGGGGATCACATCGAGCCTCACCTTGTTAGCCAGACTGTTGTCCTCGACAACAGCCGGTTTCCAGCATGACCAGGGTCAGGTGAGGGTCTTGGCTAATATATGTCTCCTGACCCTGGTTAACATTGTTTGATCCGTGTGTTTTGCCTGACCAAACGTTAGCTTAATCGTCCAAGAATATGACTAGCTAAAGAAAAAGTGAATTTCAAAGACATGTTTTTGAAGCCAGAGCTGTTGCAGCTTGTGAGGAAGACAAATAAGACAGATGTGTATCATATTGACAAAATCATTGAAGCGTACGATCACACTTCTCTGCGACTACCTGCATATCATGCGCATTTAAACCCTATAGAGCTTGTGTGGGCTAAAGTCAAGAGACAAGTTGACGAATAGAACAGGGCATTTAAAATGTATGATGTTGAAGGCTGACACGTGGGGGCCTTTCACAAATACACATTCAGTTCTGGAAGAAGTGTGTTGACCATGTGCACCTGAAAGAAAAACAGTGCCTAACAACGAGATGGATTACAATTTGTCCAGCGAGTAACTATTATCAACCTCTTTAAATGTACATGTTCGGATGATTAATATCATATTTTGTGGACATACTGATTAGCAGACTTGGATGAATTAGCGTATATTTATCAAAACAATTAGGTGTTCATACAATGGCAACAAATACATTTCAATATTCAAATGCGTTGCACAACATAAAATTGATTGTGCAGTTGATACAACCTTAGGGGTCTACGGGTGACCAAAGGGCTGAACTAACTGTTGCATATTGGTGCAATTTTTACGATTGTATATAAAGGCAACACAAACAATCTTAAATTTAATGTCATTTCACTGCAATGGTCCTAAAAGATCAAAAGAATTAGCCGATGTTCAAACGTCTGAACATCTATCGACTAAACAATATCAATATTTTAGAGGCATGGATAGTCTAAGGCTGCATACGAAAAATCATTTGAATCTGACATGCAATTTAGTAGAACATTGCTTCTGACCTTAAAAGACGAACTATAATTACGTCTACCTTTATATAGTTACCTAATGAAATCTTTAGAAACGTAATTTTCAGATTTAAGAACAACTAGTCTAATCAGCGACACAGCTAAGATACTGCTGACAATTAAACAGGAGAGAATTGTGGCGTTGAGCAGACAAAGAAGTTCCAGGAGAACAGTTTTGGTTTAATCATGGGCAGTGGAACACGAGAAGCAGTATATGTATAAAGACACTAGCACACACATACATATAGAACTTCAGAGAATCTAGTATGTGTGCTTCGTGTGCACTAAATATATTTGTAACAGAGCCAAGAATTAGAGAACCGTTACATTTCTGTAAATATATATCTGGATGGAAAAGACACAGCAATACACAGTAACAGTCATAATAAGGTCTAGCAGGATTCCCTCACTTTATATGCACGTTAAAAGATGAGTACGACACGAACTACTTTACGTTCCCTGTCTAAGCACCCCATTATACAGTAAACATCCAGTATTCAGGGGCGTGGGTTGCCTTGCCATTTGTCTCCAACATGTCGCACTTATTGCAAGTTTCCTGGAGGTTGAGGCAGGTCATCAGGTGGTCTGGGTTGTGTATTGCGCCACAGTCACATGTGTTATCATCTGTGTATCCCCATCGCTTCATATTCCTCTTGCACCGTGATACACCAGTTCGGAGTCTGTTAAGCGACTTCATGTTGTGTATGGTAGATGGTGTCCGAGGGCAGGTTTCTCACGAAGTTCCATCTCTGAAGTCTGCATAATTTCATCCCATCTCTCGATACGGTGACTTTCAGGGTTTGTCTGTATGGGTTGTGTTGATTTTAGGAAGTTTTGTCTGGATTTGAGTTTTGTGCTCTGTACCTGATCTCCAAACATTGTGTGTCTTGAGTAGTACTCCTATTTTTCTCGTTCAATTTCTGCTGCGACGCTTCTTCGAATCTAGGGTGGTGCTATGCCATTTATGGGGCATATTTTATCAATGGGGAAAAGGTTTAGGCGCCCTGATACTATCCCACACGCCTCATCTTCCACAGGATACATACTGTCCTCTTATGTTCAACATATACACATAACACATTTTTAAACTGTAGAGGAAATGACAAGACTCATTGTCGGTGAATTATCAATACATAAACTCATTTAGATGATTCAATTCTGCTAGATGAAAACGAACAAGATATTCAAGAATGAATGATTTCAGCAAAATATGAAATTCAGATATATGAAGTTGGCATTTACAATGAGTGAAAGGAAATTTTGACATTATCAAAGTAGACTGAAAATCCCATCAACAGACAAACATAGACGGTCAAACACTCCCACCGGTCAAGAGCTTCCCTTATTTTGGAAATATAATAACGGGAGATGGAAAAAAATGCGAAATGGAAATCAGGAAGCGATTAGGGACGGCCAAATCTGTTTTCGTCAATATGAGTCAAGTACTCGCATTAACATCCAAACACGTCCCTCACGAAATTAAGAATACGAGCGGTCAGTTGTTATATATACTAGTCAATACACTATGCGACAGAGTGGTGGAAGCGTGGACAATGAACAAGTTAGAGGAGAGAATTGATGCCTTTGAAGTGTGGATATACAGCAGAATGGGGCGCATCTAATGGTGTGCATATCATGGGGCGCATCTAATGGGGTGCATCTAACGGGGCGTATATCATGGGGCATACATCAAGGGGCACATGTGGCGCATCTCATGGATCTCATCGCATGGCGTACATATCATGGGGTGCATCTAATGGAGTGCAGATCATGGGGCGCATTTCATGGGGCGTATCTAATGGGGTGCATCTAATGGGGCGTATATCATGAGGCATACATCATGGGGCACATATCATGGGGCGCATATAATGGGGTGCATATCATGGGGCGCATCTCATGGGGCGTATCTCATGGGACGCATCAAATGGGGCGCATCTCATGAGGCACACAGCATGGGGCGCATCTGATGGGACGTATCTCATGCGGCGAATCTAATGGGGCGCATCTTATTGGGCGCACATCATGGGGTGCATTTCATGGGGCGCATCTATTGGGGCGTATCTCATAGAGCGCATCTAACGGGGCGCTTCTCACGGAGCACATCTCATGGAGCGCGAATCTCATAGAAAGAAAAGGAAATATGTGGAGCTAAGATCTGCCATAAGTAAACAGCGCTACAGTTGCGACAAAAACAAGAGGCAGAGGACGTTTGAGATCTATCGCAATATGCAAATGACAAATGAACTGAATGAACTAGTGTAATGAAAACTCTAGCACTCCATCCCTAACAGCAGCGTCTACTTTTTGAGGTTCTATTCTGTGCTTACCTGTATTTCCTAGTTCTTAACATGAACCGGTACCCATTGACAGCAAGATGTACTAGAGCTCTACAGCCACACGTAACGTTTGAGTTAAGCCTGTACGCACAAGAGTGGTTTGGACGCTTGTTACTCTTGCTAAACATTACGTGTTCAATTCCTGGTCTCAACACGCTACAGTTCCCTTAGTTGCAAATTGTTACCTCTCTTACCCGGTATGTAACAAAGTGACGAGAAACATCTTATCACCTAAAATAAGCACTTTAAGACCTAGAGTTGTAGATCACCTGCGATCTTATCAGCGGCTGTATAATCGCTTATGTCTGTGCGGAGTGGTCAACAAGGCGAGGATCAACACAGTGATCCCTAGAGATTTCGGTGAAACCTCGTATTGCACTACAGACGGAAGCACCTGTCTCAAGATCGCATTGAGCTGTAAGAAGAGCCACCGTAACCTGCTATGAAATTAAAGGTTGTCAAGAGTTCAGTTAACTTAGTCCGACTAGCTTCCAATAGCAACATGATTTACTGGCCCCACGCACAAACCTCTTTAGCTTTCTTATACGTCATGCTTAGCTAGTTACATTTGTGTCATCTCACGCAAAACTCGGTTTGGTGAAACAAAATCGTGAACGTGAAAGTAGCATCATAGCAACTATTGCAGTCGAGGATGAAGTGTTGGTGACTTCATTGTACGAGGCTTCAGCCTTTGTGAACTGCGAAAAGCCTCAATTCTTACCAAGCTTAGCTCTTAACAGAGTCAGGTTACGTTTACACTTGGGTTAGCATGAGCATGGCGCGGTCATAATGGAACTACATTAGTTAATCTCAAAATAGCAGGATGTCTCCCCACTCACCACGTCTCTAAGAAAACTGTCTTTGATCATCGGCATGGGCACGCTCCAAACTACCCAGCAGAAAAAAACTTACCGATAAGGAAGGCAAGGCGGCTGGGAAGGGAACGTAACGCACCATCTTTACAAAAAAAAGATTACAGTACAATAATGTCTCAAAACCTTGATCCCCCTCGTTAGCCTCTTCTGTACAAATATCGTTATCTACATGGTATGTTTCGAATCTATTTCATGTTGCCCTTCGAATTTAGCACAATCCGTTCTGCCACTCAAACGCCCAAAATCTATTTTGATAATATTTTCGTTCCTTTCTTTTCTGGGATGAACAAATATGTGTTTTGTTTGGCGGGGTACAAAATAATCGATAGACCGGCTCTGTTTGCACGTCGTTAGGTATGGTTTGTCTGCCAAATGTGGTCGGTCATTTCCTCTTCACTGGAGCCATGATTGGAGTTGTATTAGGGACAAGCCAATGGCGGACACAATCTACAAAAACGTTGGGGACAGTTTATATGGTGCGATTCTAAGATGACTAAATTGCTCACTTTTAAATTTAGTCTTTGTTTTGAAAAATCGACACCATTACAAGTCTGAAATACCCTTTTGATCCGAGTGTTTTCGTTGTTGTTATCAAAACTACTGGCAATTATCACATGTTGAGCTGTCTCAAGACACGGATCTGCAGTGGATCTTTTTACATTTCTGGACGCATTGCAGAAAGGAAAGCGGAGAAAATAGGTCTTGTTCTTCAAGCTCTGCTCTATCGGGATCAGAGAGTCGATCCACATCTCGTTAGCTTGGTGGTCTCCTGTTGAACGATATTGAATTAAGGTCAGGTTTTGAATTAGTATGTTTGACGTACCCCACGACGCGATTCTCTTTATACAAATTGGGAAGGTTTTTGGTTAGATTGTTTGACGTACCCCACGACGCGATTCTCTTTATACAAATTGGGAAGGTTTTGGGTTAGTTTGTTTGACTTACCCCACGACGCGATTCTCTTTATATAAATTTGGAAGGTTTTTGGTTAGTTTGTTTGATGTAACCCACGACGCGATTCTCTTTATACAAATTGGGAAGGTTTTTGGTTAGTTTGTTTGATGTACCCCACGACGCGATTCTCTTTATACAAATTGGAAAGGTTTTTGGTTAGTTTGTTTGATGTACCCCACGACGCGATTCTCTTTATACAAATTGGGAAGGTTTTTGGTTAGTTTGTTTGATGTACCCCACGACGCGATTCTCGTTATACAAATTGGGAAGGTTTTTGGTTAGTTTGTTTGATGTACCCCACTACGCGATTATCTTTATACAAATTGGGAAGGTTTTTGGTTAGTTTGTTTGATGTACCCCACGACGCGATTCTCTTTATAGAAATTGGGAAGGTTTTTGGTTAGATTGTTTGATGTACCCCACGACGCGATTCTCTTTATACAAATTGGGAAGGTTTTTGGTTAGTTTGTTTGATGTACCCCATGAGCAAGATTAAGACAAAGAGCACTGACAAGACGAAAACCAAAACTAAAGTTATCTTTGTGAAGACAGTACAGAACGTCACGAGTTTTGACCATCTCGGCTCTAGTATAAGCAACAATGAAGATTGCCAAATGGAAATAATAAGAACAATGACCATGACATTACAGAGGTTAACTAAAATGAAAAACGAATTGCAGAACACTAACAAAATTACAAACAGTAAAGATGCCGAGGACTTGCATCTTTCCAATGGCAACATACGGATGCGAGTCATGGTTAACTACACAAACCCTACGGGAGAAGACTGAATTCGTTGAGCTAATATGCTACAGGGGGTGCTCAGAATACTATGGGCAGCGGAAAAGAAAAATTCAGCAATCCTACAGGAGCTCGATATAGGACAAAACTGGCTAGTCAGCAACATTACGTTTAAGGAAATTAACCTACTTTGACCACATCAAACGTCACATTGTCCTAGAATAAAATGTTAATATGGGGTCGGTTGCCTAGCAACGGAGGAAGGGACAGACCGTGAAGAAGATGGACAAGAGACATTGCAGAGGCTCTAGGGTTGACATGTATCGAGTGTCTTACAGATCAGCTGCCATGAGAGCGGTTCAAACGCCATTCTACATGATGATAATGACGATGATGCACATAGACACACACACACACACACACACACACACATACACATACATCCATACACAACATATTACCACGCATCACATCTCGGACTGAATGGTTTCGAAGTAAGACGTCGGCCTCGGGTTATGGAGATTGCGGATTCAGATCACATTGGAGACCGGGATTTTTTCACATGGACTTTCTGGTATTTTCGTTGATTGCTGGGTAGTAAAGACCGGACGTTACACGTTCAAAATCTCTCGGTAGTTGGACATTGAAAACAGTGGACAACGGCAGGTGCCCAGGCAAAATTCAAAATTGTGTTTTAAATCTACCCAATCTATTACAGGATCCTCGCCGCTGCTGCGAAGTTGGTGCATTGTGCTGGGACTCTCCAAAAACGTGGAGAGGAAAGAGGAACATACAACACTTACGCCCTACTGTCCAATTAAGCACATACGCCATATTTTACTAGACATCACATACACCTTATTTTACCAGACATCACATGAACCCTATTTAACCAGACATCACATACACCCTATTTTACTAGACATCACATACGCCCTATTTTACCAGACATCACATACACCCTATTTTACTATAACATCACATACGCCCTATTTTACCAGACATCACATACACCCTATTTTACCAGAGATCATTGAACCCTATTTTACCATACATCACATGAACCCCATTTAACCAGACATTACATACACCCTATTTTACTAGACATCACGTACGCCCTATTTTACTAGACATCACATACGCCCTATTTTACCAGACATCACATACACCCTATTTTACCAGAGATCATTGAACCCTATTTTACCAGACATCACATGAACCTTATTTAACCAGACATCACATACGCCCAAATTTAAACGAGTGTAAAAATCTTGGAAAAAATGTAATGCCGAAACTGTGCTAAGACGAAAAGAACAATGAACGTACGTTGCTACACACAGGTCTTCATCGGTTTAAATATAAATTTAAATATAAATATAAATTTACAAATGTGAGTTAATACATCATGGAAGAAGAAACGGATATATCAAAAATAGATATCAGCAGATAAAAAGTATGAACAGGTGCGTACACGTACCTGGATACAGTCATAGAACGAGTAAGAACGAATGTAGATTGATCAGTCAGGAAGCGGAAGGGGCTAGGCAAGTTAGGTGTAAGACGTGCAAACAGTAGGCGAATGCTGGATACGCCGATATAGGCACAACAGGCGATGACCAGGTCGTTGTACGTTTACATATAAAACACCTAACTGGGAAAACAGGGAAAAAAAGAAAGGCAAATGAAAGGAGAGCGAAAATGAAGGAGTAAAAGCATCCTGGGTAAAAATATGAAGAAGGTTGATGCCATGTGGCAGAATGCAACCGATGCCGGATATCAGCCTATTCTCAGCTTGAAATGATGCTGATTGTCAGAGAAGCAGAGCCGGTGACACTGACAGCAACCTCTCTCATGTGATTGGTATATGTGTTCATATTAACTGACATTGGGTAAGAAGAGTTCTTAAGGATGCCATTGAAGTATTGCCGCAACGCGTACACACTGCCGGAACGCGCACACAGCTACAAACTCGTCTACTCGATAATGTCATGCCACGCAGCGACAAATAATATAATACATTTCGTTTCAGGACTTGCTGGGGAATCCATATTTGAATAGGACGTCAGTTGTGGTATTCGTCACATGTCCCGCTATATGGATCAATTCATCAAGTAGTATCATATACTGCACTCGGTGTTTAGAATTCATTGTACAATGTCTTAATCTATGCCAGTTCATGCTACTGGACAAAGGGCAGGATATACATTTAAATAAAAACAGATGTTTCAGGTTCAGACAACTGTGGTATAAACAACCCAGCCTTACAGGTAGACTGGGGACAGCGAATAGGTTAAAATAAATTCCCCATAAAGAAATACATGCTGAGAAAGGATGGACTGTGCACTCTGGCGCAGAATACAGTGCAACTCAACCCCAAACCGCGTAAACAAATCAGATTGAAACACTGATATGGATGTCTTATTGCGAAATGAAGAATCATTATTCGCAGATTAAAATAGTTTTGGAATATCAGACTTAGCAGGTTAGTACTGTGTTTGGTGTATGGGCATCTACAGCCCTTGTTATCAATACTCCCGCCCTTGTTATCAATACTACAGCCCTTGTTATCAATACTACCGCCCTACTACAGCCATTGTTATCAATACTACCTCCCTTGTTATCAATACTAATACCCTTTTTATCAATACTTCAGCCCTTGTTATCAATACTACCGCCCTTGTTATCAATACTACAACCATTGTTATCAATACTACAACCCTTGTTATCAATACTACCGCCATTGTTATCAATACTACCGCCCTTGTTATCAATACTACAGACATTGTTATCAATACTACCGCCCTTGTTATCAATACTACCGCCCTTGTTATCAATACTACCGCCCTTGTTATCAATACTACCGCCCTTGTTATCAATACTACAACCATTGTAATCAATACTACAACCCTTGTTATCAATACTACCGCCATTGTTATCAATACTACAACCATTGTTATCAATACTACAACCCTTGTTAATCAATACTACCGCCCTTGTTATCAATACTACAACCATTGTTATCAATACTACAACCATTGTTATCAATACTACCGCCCTTGTTATCAATACTACAGCCATTGTTATCAATACTACCACCCTTGTTATCAATACTACCGCCCTTGTTATCAATACTACCGCCATTGTTATCAATACTACCGCCTTTGTTATCAATACTACCGCCCTTGTTATCAATACTACCGCCCTTGTTATCAATACTACAACCATTGTTATCAATACTACAACCCTTGTTATCAATACTACCGCCCTTGTGATCAATGCTACCGCCCTTGTTATCAATACTACAACCCTTGTTATCAATACTATAACCCTTGTTATCAATACTACAACCCTTGTTATCAATACTACAACCCTTGTTATCAATACTCATCATTCTCGTCGACTGACGGCTAATTGTTGGTTCTCAGCACCTACCAACAATAGCATCTGAACATATGATCCATATTCTATCGATTGGAAAAACCATCTTTTACACAATAATTATTTCCATAAATGTGTTAGCAGGACTCAACTAGTAAGAGCCATGTAGTGGAAACATTATCAATCGAAGATGGTTTAAATCCAGCAGACGAAACATTTTTTTTATTTTGAAAGTTGTGCGTGCTAACAATAATCTTCTCAAATTGTTATTTTAGAAGCATTTATTGATTTCGTGAATTTGATTTCACAATTTCAGAATTGAATTGTTATACACATAATATTTTACGCAGCAATACCATTGTCGTATTGTTATGAGTCGTTGAATTGTGTAACTAGAAGTGATTGGGAGTGATATGTTATTCTAATAACTGAGTGTTGCTATTTTACATTTCACAATGTAATTAATTATACAAGGCAGGGCCAGTTTAAAAAAAATCTCTCAAAGGTATATGATAACAAAGTTATCAGTGTCTCTTATTTGACTTCCATTAACATCTAAAGAAACTGTTGTCTTTATTGCAGGGTTGAATACTAGTGCTGCTACAATTGTGGCAGAGCCTGCGCTTGGCTTTCTTGGCTCTCATAGTTTGGGATATTAGAAATGTATAAGGGGATGGAGTGGAGGTGACAATAGATTGCAGGAAAACGGGATTGCAACGGACAATTGATAACAAGTGAACGATTTAGATTTATCAGATGATACACGTATCATGCCGTATAATCTGCAAGAACAACAAGGTAGACATACTATCATTTAAAACAGAGGGGAGGATTGCAGGTCAATGTCATGACCCCCCAGAACACATCAATCAGTATCAAATAATTAATTCCAATAACGATTGATCTTAAGATAATTGAAGAAGTACACAGTTTTACTTATCAGGGAAGTAATCTTAATATAGAGGAATGAGTACACCCCAGAATGGGAGAAGAGCCACTGTAACCCGCTGCAAAAATAATCGTCATCAAGAGTTAATTTAAGTCAGGTCGAGTTACTTCAAATAACAACAACAGCAACATCAGCAACACCAACAACAACAATAGCAACTACAACAACAATTACAACAACAACAACAACGAAGCCAGACAGTATGTTAACTCTCTCTTGTTATATATGCAACAAAGAGCTGCGAACGTACGCTTTATTCAGTATATCCTCATTTGTTTTTTTTAAAAATTTTCTTGTGAATTTTTAAAGGAGAGCGATCTATGGAATTCGCAAAATTATTCTGTAAACCACAAACATGTGTCCTTCAGGGACTTGAATTATTATGTGGGGCATGATTGGCTTTGAAAAGCACTGAATACCTGTATTTATTATTTCCATTGAAAAAAAACCAATTGTTTACACAGGGAATGAGCATAATTCAAAAAAAGCAAAAGTAATTCTTTGTCAATTGCACGAGAGGGAAACAACTGATAGCATGTAATAATAACGCTTGTTTCCCTTTGACCACAATTTTGCTACCAAATAAAGAATAACGCATTTTCAAATGCACTGGTTCATTATTCTTCTAAGCCTTTCAGACGACAACGTTCTGTGCTGCAGTAGAGTTAAGATTTCTAATTTTGATTTCTTCAATTCTTCCGTGAGTTCGTCCTCTTTTCCGTTGATACATGGAATGTTCCATATTTTCAAAATAGTAATCCGTAAGTCGTGCTACTTTGTTTTTTTAGAACCGACCGGTTCCCTTTCTGCGCATGCGTGTAACTTGTAATCGAATATGAAGAGAATACTTGCTTGGTCAATTATGTCTTTGCATGGTGGAACCCTTTGACCTACATACAGACCACTTCAGCCGGTTCACATCTGTTTATTTGATGTATAGCTATATTAAAGTATAGAGATGACGGATATATCAATCTCACAAGTGACGCACATGGAAGAAGGAGAGAATCCTTCACCGTGCCCATTATTGTCAACGATTTATATTGGTCTCCCTAATATTCGATATGTGTCAATTTTTATACAGCTGTTGGCTATTCTGTTTTCATTCATAATATAACCAGTTTGGTACCCAGACTGACAAAAGCGACATAGATGCCCGTCAGGAAATTCGGAAAGGAATTTAAGACGCAGTCAGCAGGGAAAAGGCTTATATAGACCTCATCACCGAGGCTGAGGTAGCAAAAAACCTACATACCAGCAACAACATCGCCCAGGTCCTGAGGAAGTACAGTATTGCCCCATCAAGCAGTTGGATGAGACAGAGACAAGCAATATGGTGAAGGAGTTCAATCACACTATAGAGAAGTCATTTGTACCAAAGGACTGGCTTCATAGCTATCTTTGCCCATTACCTAAACTAGTAAGAACTCGATGCTTCTCAGAAGCTATACAATAATTACCCTACAGAATGTATATGGCAAATTGTTCGAGAAGATAGTGACCGGGAAAATAATGCCCTACCTAGAACGGGAGCACATCGTACCCGACAAGCTGGACAGTTACATAACAGCGAAGGAGACGTGGAATCACTCTACAACTTTCGCGTATGATGTGTATGAGCGTTGTCAGTCAAAGCAAGAAACTGTCGCGGTGACACTCGACCTGGAAGACGCATACACCCGTGTCGATTTTTGGATTTAAATGACATGTCCGAAGCAGTGTGGTTTGAACCCGTGACTGGTTAGTTGGATATCGGCTGCCCTGATGGAAAGAAGAGTTGCACTACGCGCGTGAGATGGTGGACATCAGAACCGAGACGAATATGTCCAGGACTGCCTTAAGGGCCTCCGCTTTCACAGGTGCTGTTCAACATCTACACAGTAAAAGTGGCCAATATTCAACCCACAATGACAGGGCGAACGTTGACATTTGCAGATGACATCCTAACGTACAGGACTGGCCTAGACGAGCAGGAATTGGTTAAAAACAGGAAACTGTGCCAGCAATCTGTAGTGGTGCGGCGACTAAAGCTCCAAGATCAATCCGAACAAGGCCTGCATGATGTGGTGCTCTTTGAATAATTCCACAGTAAAGGCTGAACTCCAGGGCATCACTTTTGATGGTTGCACCATTGACAGGTTTGACAGGTTGAAATACCTCGGAGTGACATTTGATCGCAGTCTTTCCTATAATTGCCATGTCGACCATATCGTAAAAAAGATTCTTAGAAACAGAAACAGAATAACCAGTTTAATATTAAGAGGACATGACGAGACTCAGTATCGCTATGTCTCTCATGCTCAAACCTATCTCACCTTCAAGCAATTTAGCTGAAGTTCAAGGTCTCAATCACTAATGGGATGATCGATAGGAAAGCAAGCAAGGTTAGAACGAACTCTTTAACTTCCTGCTAGTTGGGTCAGCTACGAGCTTAATCTCATAGTGAAGAGATGTCAGAGACATCTTTAACTCCCTGCTAGTTGGGTCAACTACGAGCTTAATCTCCTAGTGAAGAGATGCCAGAGACATCGATTCTGAACCAAAAGCGCATCATAAACTGCAGAGTAACAGACAGCTCTCGCTCTCGCTCGATGAGTACGCTGAGTCGACCCGAGACACGGGCAAAGCATGAACAAGTTGATCAGCCCAAGAAATTCGAAGCTTGAAAGTACTTCTGTTGAAACTAAGAGAGTCAGTGTCCATGTATTGCTGGCAACATCATCAGATCAAAACGCCAAGACATTTCTCTTAAAACCTAAAGTGTCAAAGTGCCACGGTACTATTGGTAACACAAAGAGTGTCAAAGTGCCACGGTACTATTGGTAACACAAAGAGTGTCATAGTGCATATGGTAATATTGGTAACACAAAGAGTGTCAAAGTGCATATGGTACTATTGGTAACGCAAATAGTGTCAAAGTGCATATGGTACTATTGGTAACACAAAGAGTGTCAAAGTGTATATGGTACTATTGGTAACACAAAGAGTGTCAAAGTGCCACGATACTATTCGTAACACAAAGAGTGTCAAAGTGCATATGGTACTATTGGTAACACAAAGAGTGTCAAAGTACCACTGTACTATTTGTAACACAAAGAGTGTCACAGTGTAAATGGTACTATTGGTAACACAAAGAGTGTCAAAGTGCCACGGTACTATTTGTAACACAAAGCGTGTCAAAGTGCCACGGTACTATTGGTAACACAAAGAGTGTCAAAGCGCCACGGTACAGCATCTATTTTGTTTTCCTACTGTTTGTTCAAAGTCCATGTTTCTACACCGTATAATAATGTTGAATATATATATATATATATATATATATATATATATATATATATATATATATATATATATATATATATATAAATAACACCTGATGTATGGTTCTGTTGTCATTAAACACTGATGTATAAACGTTTTTGTTGTCCCAGATGAAGGCATATTGGTCATAACCTACGTTTCGTTTGTGTATTCGATTCCATGCGTTATCTGACCTTAGCCATTAAACAATTTTTGATTAAATTGAATTTTAATCAACTTATAAACATTTTTTTTCATTTATTTTTTCTCACTCTGTATAAACGTAAGTGGTACCAGGGCAGGACAGAACAGGTCAACTGTAACCTCTAAGATGATATAAAGCAATAAACGGCTTAAACTGAGAAGCACTCCGGAAGTTGGTCAGCCACTCTTGAGTCCACTAACATAATTCAGTAAAACACCTACGTTAGCAGCGCCGTCATGTACACTAATGGGTCGGTGCTACAAACTGGGATACCTGGTTGGGGCTTTTCTACTAAAGTGAGACGTCAGTTTGTTGCTGAGCAGAGTGGGGCATATAAGATAATAACTTTTAGTACAATCCGAGTTGTTGGTCGGGGTCTTTGTGTATGACAAGGACATGAATAGCACCACTGACCCATAGAGAGCATTTCGTAAGAGGCGACTAACTGAGTGACATGGCAAAACACACACCTCAAACCTCCCTCCTCACGACAGTATGGTTAGGTGGTTTGTTAAGAGAAGCATATGCAAGCTAAATTGTGCATACCAAACTGCTTTGCTCTAGTGTGTGAGTCTATTAAAATGGACTCGCACATCACCTTTATTTCCACATTAAAATGTGTACCAAACCAGAATATAATGTTTTACTTACACAGAATTAGTTTATTTCTTCTTAAGACAAAATGCACTGCTGTCGTGTGTGTCCTTGATAGTTTTAGCACTGTAGTTCAATAGATTAAGTTGTAGCAGAGGTCCATTTAGATTCACCATCAAAAATTAGCTTGGGATCAAGACGCTGAGCAGCACATGAGCTGCAGTGGTCAGCGACTCATAACTGACTGCTAGCGTCAAGGCCAGCGAACCAAAGCTGTCAAGACCCTTCTACACCTCCACGCGGTGATCCTGGATAACAGGCTGCAGCAGGGCAGACTGGCTACGGAGAAGGGATCGAAGAGGGAATGCTAACCTGGTACTAAAAAATGCTTGCTGAAGTCGGATGTTGGACCGAATGGTGGAAATATCGCAGTCAAGCTCTAAACTACGACACAACGCATTCCGTTCTCTGGACTACATTCTGCTACTTAAGCCCTTTCAGTGTTTGGTAGTGAGAGATTGAGAATGAACGCAGCCAAGTCAAGCCATAAATTAGCTTATGTATAATCTGTTCGAACCGGAATATCATTAATAATCGTGCGAGAGTCGTTATGTAGTAACGATTACAAACTTCATTAACGATTACAAACGGATTATTTTACTCATCAAACATTTTTACTCGTCACAGACGAGCACTTTTGCTGATATACATATATATATATATATATATATATATATATATATATATATATATATATATATATATATATATATATATATATATATATATATCAGTAAAGTAAAGTAACCCATAGCATTACTGACGTAGGGGTGTGAGGTATTAGCGATCTCACATTTCACATTTCGCTTTTACTTACAGGACCCATTTAAGGCTGGGTCGACCCGAGGGCCATTGCGGTCTGAAAAAACATTACCGCCTCAACTGGGGAATGAACCCAGAACCACTCAGATGCGAAGCCAGAGAGCTAACCACTGGACGCTATCAATTGTATGTCATGTTTCCTGAGTCGTCAAGCAGAACGCATATTCCATACCGTCAAGGTTATCAAACATATTTTCCTGCTTCTAATCACGAACGGAGAGACGAGGGAAGTTAATATAAAAGACAGAAATAAACTAACCCCCAACACCATCGGCATGTCACAGATAAATGTGCGGTATGTGAAGGATTCTTATCGTACCTTCACCCTATGGATGCAAACATTCACTGATGCTATATTTACTCCAGTCTTCTTTCGTGTAGTGGGGAGAGGCTAAATTTAGTCCTTGTTTTAGAATGATTATTGATGTTTTGTGAAGTCGAGTGAAACCGACATTTCTGCAGGTAGACAGACATACGAAAGTCCTGTCTTTTTTCAGAAGATGCTGAAGTTGACGTATTTTGATGGTTCTTGTTATTAGGTTATGTTAAACGAAACCTACATGCACCCAGTTTTCTTGTGCATAATCTTCTTCGTTTGCTTCTTCTTTGATATTCTTTCATTTGCTTCTCCACAACATCTTTCCCCGTATCTTTTTCTTCATCAGCTTCTGTTACCTATATACTGTCGTGATCGCAGTTTTCTTAGATATTTTCTAATTAGTGTCTTCTTCTTCTTCTTCTTCTTCTTCTTCTTCTTCTTCTTCTTCTTCTTCTTCTTCTTTTTCTTCTTCTTCTTCTTCTTCTTCTTCTTGTTCTTCTTTTTCTTCTTCTTCTTCTTCTTCTTCTTCTTCTTCTTTTTCTTCGTCTTTTTTTTCTCCTTCTTCATTTTTTTCTTAGTCTTCTTCCTCTTATCTCTTCTTCTTCTTCTTTTTTTTCTTCTTCTTGTTCAACGTCTTCTTCTTCTTCGTTGCTTTCACCATCTTCATGTTCCGAGACGCTGGTGTATTGCAAAAATGCCTCACTCCCTTCTCCGTCTACTGGTCATGGCAATGAAACGTCTGATATGTTGACCTTGACTGTACCCGAAAAAAGATAATGGTGACATTTTGAAGTGGATAATTATGTGGATGGTGTCCCTACAATCACTTTAAGGTCAATCCAAAGAATGCACAGTTTTTCAAATCATACACGAATCCAGCAAAGGTGGTGCCAGATAGGAAAATGCATGAGTGTGTATAACCATCGAGCTACGAGAATATTCACTGTCAACACCTTATGCAAACCTGATGAAACGAAATACGCAAATATGGTTGAGCTGGAATGTAAAAAAAGTCGAACAATAGAACAGTGTCCCAACACGACTGCCCCAAACACAACTTACTGCCCCCAACACAACTTACTGCCCCCAACACAACTTACTGTCCCAACACGACTTACTGTCCCAACACGACTGCCCCTAACACAACTTACTGTCCCCAACACAACTTAATGTCCCTACACAACTTACTGTCCCAACACGACTGTCCCTACACGACTAACTGTCCCTACACAACCTACTGTCCCTACACAACCTACCGTCCCAACACAACTTACTGTCCCAACACAACCTACTGTCCCTACACAAATTACTGTCCCTACACAACTTACTGTCCCTACACAACCTACTGTCCCTACACAACTTACTGTCCCTACACAAATTACTGCCCCTACACAACCTACTGTCCCTACACAACTTACTGTCCCAACACGACTGCCCCTAACACAACTTACTGTCCCCAACACAACTTAATGTCCCTACACAACTTACTGTCCCCAACACAACTTAATGTCCCTACACAACTTACTGTCCCAACACGACTGTCCCTACACGACTAACTGTCCCTACACAACCTACTGTCCCTACACAACCTACCGTCCCAACACAACTTACTGTCCCTACACAAATTACTGCCCCTACACAACCTACTGTCCCAACACGACTTACTGTCCCAACACGACTGCCCCTAACACAACTTACTGTCCCCAACACAACTTAATGTCCCTACACAACTTACTGTCCCAACACGACTGTCCCTACACGACTAACTGTCCCTACACAACCTACTGTCCCTACACAACCTACCGTCCCAACACAACTTACTGTCCCAACACAACCTACTGTCCCTACACAAATTACTGTCCCTACACAACTTACTGTCCCTACACAACCTACTGTCCCTACACAACTTACTGTCTCTACACAAATTACTGCCCCTACACAACCTACTGTCCCTACACAACCTACTGTCCCTACACAACCTACTGTCCCTACACAACCTACTGCCCCTACACAACCTATTGTCCCTACACAACTTACTGTCCCTACACAACCTACTGTCCCTACACAACCTACTGTCCCTACACAACCTACTGTCCCTACACAATTTACTGTCCCTACACAAATTACTGTCTCTACACAAATTACTGCCCCTACACAACCTACTGTCCCTACACAACCGACTGTCCCTACACGACTCTCACTACACAACTTACTGTCCCTACACAAATTACTGTCCCTACACAACCTACTGTCCCTACACGACTCTCACTACACAACCTACTGTCCCTACACGACTCTCACTACACAACCTACTGTCCCTACACAACCTACTGTCCCTACACAACCTACTGTCCCTACACAACCTACTGTCCCTACACGATCTACTGTCCCTACACGACTCTCACTACACAACCTACTGTGCCTACACAACCTACTGTCCCTACACAACCTACTGTCCCTACACAACCTACTGTCCCTACACAACCTACTGTCCCTACACAACCTACTGTCCCTACACAACCTACTGTCCCTACACAACCTACTGTCCCTAAACAACCTACTGTCCCTACACAACCTACTGTCCCTACACAACCTACTGTCCCTACACAACTTACTGTCCCTACACAACTTACTGTCCCTACACAAATTACTGTCCCTACTCAACCTGCTGTCCCTACACGACTCTCACTACACAACTTACTGTCCCTACACAAATTACTGTCCCTACACAAATTACTGTCCCTACACAACCTACTGTCACTACACAACCTACTGTCCCTACACAACCTACTGTCCCTACACAACCTATTGTCCCTACACAACTTACTGTCCCTACACAACCTACTGTCCCTACACAACCTACTGTCCCTACACAACCTACTGTCCCTACACAACTTACTGTCCCTACACAAATTACTGTCTCTACACAAATTACTGCCCCTACACAACCTACTGTCCCTACACAACCGACTGTCCCTACACGACTCTCACTACACAACTTACTGTCCCTACACAAATTACTGTCCCTACACAACCTACTGTCCCTACACAACCGACTGTCCCTACACGACTCTCACTACACAACTTACTGTCCCTACACAAATTACTGTCCCTACACAACCTACTGTCCCTACACGACTCTCACTACACAACCTACTGTCCCTACACGACTCTCACTACACAACCTACTGTCCCTACACAACCTACTGTCCCTACACAACCTACTGTCCCTACACAACCTACTGTCCCTACACGATCTACTGTCCCTACACGACTCTCACTACACAACCTACTGTGCCTACACAACCTACTGTCCCTACACAACCTACTGTCCCTACACAACCTACTGTCCCTACACAACCTACTGTCCCTACACAACCTACTGTCCCTACACGATCTACTGTCCCTACACGACTCTCACTACACAACCTACTGTCCCTACACAACCTACTGTCCCTACACAACCTACTGTCCCTACACAACCTACTGTCCCTACACAACCTACTGTCCCTACACAACCTACTGTCCCTACACAACCTACTGTCCCTAAACAACCTACTGTCCCTACACAACTTACTGTCCCTACACAACTTACTGTCCCTACACAAATTACTGTCCCTACTCAACCTGCTGTCCCTACACGACTCTCACTACACAACTTACTGTCCCTACACAAATTACTGTCCCTACACAAATTACTGTCCCTACACAACCTACTGTCCCTACACAACCTATTGTCCCTACACAACCTACTGTCCCTACACAAATTACTGTCCCTACACAACCTACTGTCCCTACACAACCTATTGTCCCTACACAACCTACTGTCCCTACACAAATTACTGTCCCTACACAACCTATTGTCCCTACACAACCTACTGTCCCTACACAAATTACTGTCCCTACACAACCTACTGTCCCTACACAACTTACTGTCCCTACACAAATTACTGTCCCTACACAACCTACTGTCCCTACACAACTTACTGTCCCTACACAAATTACTGTCCCTACACAACCTATTGTCCCTACACAAATTACTGTCCCTACACAACCTATTGTCCCTACACAACCTACTGTCCCTACACAACCTATTGTCCCTACACAAATTACTGTCCCTACACAACCTATTGTCCCTACACAAATTACTGTCCCTACACAACCTATTGTCCCTACACAACCTACTGTCCCTACACAACTTACTGTCCCTACACAAATTACTGTCCCTACATAACCCACTGTCCCAACATGACTCTCACTACACAACGTTTTTGTTGCGGAGCTGCCAACCACCTGACTAATCTCTTGTCCTTATTCATACATGGTGGACTGATCAATTCATGACATTTATATATGTTTTACAAAACGTCTGGAAACAAACCAATTTTTATGAAATGTTTTGTTAAAAATGATAAAATATTAACCTACATGTTTTCTGTTTGTGTTGGTGCTCAAAATGTCCCTTGCAGAAAGTCGGGTGTGGTTATTTTTGTTACTGTGTTCTATTCTAACCCAGCTTATGAATTCTGTATCCGTTCTATTAGCTCATCCTTGCTGCCAATTTTCTTTAGACACAAATTCTCTTTGGAAAACGGGCTGAATGTCTCCCCTGAGTTAAGATCTGGACTATTTGATAGATGAACTTTCGTTTCAATTCGGGAGCAAGTATCTCTTTGTGAGTAGCTCACGTGCCTGCCTCATGTATAAGTAGCTCAAGCATCTCCTGAGTGATCAACACAAGTGTCTCCTGAGTGATCAACACAAGCATCTCCTGAGTGAGCAGCACAAGTGTCTCCTGAGTGATCAACACAAGTGTCTGCTGAGTGAGCAGCACAAGTGTCTCCTGAGGGATCAACACAAGTGTCTGCTGAGTGATCAACACAAGTGTCTGCTGAATGATCAGCACAGATGACTCTTGAGATCAGCACAAGTGTCCTGAGTGAGCAGCACAGATGACTCTTTGAGAAAAGCACAAGTGTCCTGAATAAGCAGCACAAGTGTCTCCCGAGTGAGCAGCACAGATGTCTCCTGAGTGATCAACACAAGTGTCTCCTGATCAACAGAAGTGTCTCCTGAGTGATGAAAACAAGTGTTTCTTGAGTAAGCAGCATAAGTGTCTCCTCAGTGAGCAGCACATCTGTCTCCTGATCCACAGAAGTGTCTCCTGAGTGATCAACACAAGTGTCTCCTGAGTGATCAACACAAGTGTCTCCTGAGTGATCAACATAAGTGTCTCCTGATCAACATAAGTGTCTCCTGATCAAAATAAATGTCTCCTGAGTGAGCAGCAAGACTATCTCCTGACTGAGCAGCACACGTGTCTCCTGATCAACAGAAGTGTCTCCTGAGTGATGAAAACATGTGTCTCTTGAGTAAGCAGCATAAGTGTCTCCTCAGTGAGCAGCACATGTGTCTCCTGATCCACAGAAGTGTCTCCTGAGTGATCAACAGAAGTGTCTCCTGAGTGAACAACACAAGTGTCTCCTGAGTGATCAACATAAGTGTCTCCTGATCAATATAAGTGTCTCCTGATCAAAATAAGTGTCTCCTGAATGAGCAGCAAGAGTATCTCCTGACTGAGCAGCACACGTGTCCCCTGATCAACACAGGTGTCTCCTGAGTGATCAATACAAGTGCCCCCTGAGTGATCAACACAAGTGTCTCTTGAGTGAACAGCACTAGTGTCTCCTGAGTGATCAACACAAGTGCCTCTTGAGTGATCAACACAAGTGTCTCCTGAGTGATCAACACAAGTGTCTGCTGAGTGAGCAGCACTCGTGTCTCCTGAGTGATCAACACAAGTGTCTGCTGAGTGATCAACATAAGTGTCTCCCGAGTGATCAACACAAGTGTCTCCTGATCAACATAAGTGTCTCCTGAGTGATCAACACAAGTGTCTCCTGAGTGAACAACACAAGTGTCTCCTGAGTGATCAACACACGTGTCTCCTGAGTGATCAACACAAGTGTCTGCTGAGTGAGCAGCACTCGTGTCTCCTGAGTGATCAACACAAGTGTCTGCTGAGTGATCAACACAAGTGTCTCCCGAGTGATCAACACAAGTGTCTCCTGATCAACATAAGTGTCTCCTGAGTGATCAACACAAGTGTCTCCTGAGTGATCAACACAAGTGTCTCCTGAGTGATCAACACAAGTGTCTCCTGATCAACACGTGTCTCCTGAGTGATCAACACAAGTGTCTCCTGAGTGATCTACACAAGTTTCTCCCGAGTGAGAAGCACACGTGTCTCCTGAGTGATCAACACAAGTGTCTCCTGAGTAATCAGCACAAGTGTCTCCTGAGTGATCAACACAAGTGTCTCCTGATCAACATAAGTGTCTCCTGAGTGAGCAGCAAGAGTATCTCCTGAGTGATCAACACAAGTGTCTCCTGATCAACATAAGTGTCTCTTGAGTGAGCAGCAAGAGTATCTCCTGAGTGATCAACACAAGTGTCTCCTGATCAACATAAGTGTCTCCTGAGTGAGCAGCAAGAGTATCTCCTGAGTGAGCAGCACAAGTGTCTCCTGAGTGATCAACACAAGTGTCTCCTGATCAACATAAGTATCTCCTAAGTGAGCAGCAAGAGTATCTCCTGAGTGAGCAGCAAGAATATCTCCTGAGTGATCAACACAAGTGTCTCCTGATCAACATAAGTGTCTCCTGAGTGAGCAGCAAGAGTATCTCCTGAGTGAGCAGCACTCGTGTCTCCTGAGTGATCAACACAAGTGTCTGCTGAGTGATCAACACAAGTGTCTCCCGAGTGATCAACACAAGTGTCTCCTGATCAACATAAGTGTCTCCTGAGTGATCAACACAAGTGTCTCCTGAGTGATCAACACAAGTGTCTCCTGAGTGATCAACACAAGTGTCTCCTGATCAACACGTGTCTCCTGAGTGATCAACACAAGTGTCTCCTGAGTGATCTACACAAGTGTCTCCTGAGTGAGAAGTACACGTGTCTTCTGAGTGATCAACACAAGTGTCTCCTGAGTAAGCAGCACAAGTGTCTCCTGAGTGATCAACACAAGTGTCTCCTGATCAACATAAGTGTCTCCTGAGTGAGCAGCAAGAGTATCTCCTGAGTGATCAACACAAGTGTCTCCTGATCAACATAAGTGTCTCCTGAGTGAGCAGCAAGAGTATCTCCTGAGTGAGCAGCACAAGTGTCTCCTGATCAACACAAGTGTCTCCTGAGTAAGCAGCACAAGTGTCTCCTGAGTGATCAACACAAGTGTCTCCTGAGTAAGCAGCACAAGTGTCTCCTGAGTGATCAACACAAGTGTCTCCTGATCAACATAAGTATCTCCTAAGTGAGCAGCAAGAGTATCTCCTGAGTGAGCAGCAAGAATATCTCCTGAATGAGCAGCAAGAATATCTCCTGAGCAGCAAGAGTATCTCCTGAGTGAACAGCAAGAGTATCTCCTGAGTGAGCGGCAAGAATATCTCCTGAGTGAGCAGCAAGAATATCTCCTGAGTGAGCAGCAAGAATATCTCCTGAGTGAGCAGCACATGTGGCTCTTGAATCTCTTCTGCTAACTTTCATTAGTTATGTTTTCTCTGTTTAAATTTTTATATTATTCTTCTGATCAGTTTGTTTTATGTATTGGAGCGTGCAGCTAACAGGAAATAAATGCAGTTACATTATAAACGAGAACCATAAGTTTCAACCACTCGATCACTCACACATCCTGCCAAGAGAGCTGATGGTACACAGTCAGGGTGCGCTAAGTATGCGATCCATGTGTGCCAAATGGAGAGACCAGCACAAAGAATACAACCCAGATAATGACTGGGTAACAACATTGGTAGAGATGATCAGACAAACATTTTCAGACTCAGAAGGGAACACTGCAGACTCAAGACCAGCTGCACAGAACCTACCGTCACTCAAGATCACCTGCACAGAACCTACCGTCACTCAAGATCACCTGCACAGAACCTACCGTCACTCAAGATCACCTGCACAGAACCTACCGTCACTCAAGATCACCTGCACAGAACCTACCGTCACTCAAGACCACCTGCACAGAACCTACCGTCACTCAAGATCACCCAAGGAAACACCAAAACATATTCTGCAGGACTATCCCACTTATGTAGACCCACTTAAAAAACGCAAGCTGGCCCAGGGGACTAACCATACTCGAAAAGCTTTTGGGGACCTGCGTATTCCTGAAACGCGCAGTCTACTTCGTGAACCTCAGAAGCATAGCACCAGTTGGTCGATGAAGAAGAAGAAGAAGAAGAAGAAGAAGAAGAAGATGAAGAAGAAGAAGAAGAAGATGAAGAAGAAGAAGAAGAAGAAGATGAAGAAGAAGAAGAGGAAGAAAACGAAAAAGAAAGTGTTCCCATTACTTTTTTTGCTTTTTTATGGGTTCATCTCTAAATATGTGATATTCTTGTTGGTCTTTAATGTCCACATTGTTTGAGTGAGTTTACTTTTTTATGAACCCTGAAAATGGCGGGTGAAAGTAACTTTCCTGACACTCCGTGCGTGCTGATGACGGGTGATCGCGGTTCTCTAAGCGATTGTCCTATGCCTGGCTTCATCTGCGTGACGCTCCCTACTACGGGGATCACATCGATCCCCATCTCGTCAGCCAGATTGCCTTGCAAACATCCTGTTTTCAGGGAACGCTTAATTGGGATAAATATAGTGGACTTGGTCAGTTTTTTCCCATCACTAAGTGATGATGGTCACAACATCAGACGGTTTGTCTTAATAATGTGATGTGCGCTGCATCTGGATGATAGTGAGAAAGAAATGCGCTGGTCATCAATCTCACTCTTATCCCGAGTTACCGTGGATCAGTGGCAAGACTATTGGTCGAGACGACTGGAGGTAACTCGGGATGAAAACACTCTGGTCTTACCTCCCATGAGACCAGGGGTCGCTTGAAACTTGCAGGATTCGATCGCCCACCGTTTCCGTTCATCATTTGACAGGCGAGTGCCTTAACCTCTATATGGGATGTATTAGTTGTTCTTATGTTCAAATTCTCATGCCACCGATGAAGGCCTTTCTTTGGTTACTTTTGGAGTCGTTTTTGTTTTGTTTTTCCCACGGGGCAACTGAATTAAACCGTTTCGTGTTTCTGTAATCCAATACATTTACTCCATTTAGATGTTTTTTGATGATGTTCTTCTTCTTCTTCTTCTTCTTCTTCTTCTTCTTCGTCTTCTTCTTCTTCTTCTTCTTCTTCTTCTTCATCTTCTTCTTCTTCTTCTTCTTCTTCTTCGTCTTCTTCTTCTTCTTCTTCTTTTTCTTCTTCTTCTTCTTCTTCTTCATCTTCTTCTTCTTCTTCTTCTTCTTCTTCTTCTTCTTTTTCTTCTTCTGTGTTCATTCTCAATCTCCCGCTACCAAGCCCTAAACAGAGCTTTGCAAGTGGCAGGATGTAGTCCGGAGAACGGATTTGCGTTGTGTCGCTAGTTTACAGTTTGACTGCGATATTTTCACCTTTCTGTCCGACACATCCTTCTTGGGCAGAAATGATATTCTAATCTGACACTCTGATCATTTGTTAAAGGCGCCCATTAAATGTCTTGTTTTCGATATTATTTCATTCCCTTCAGATACTACGGCTTGCTTGGCCCGTTATACTCTCACATGTTCCTACCGGATCACCAAGGCAAACAATGTGTTTTGATAGTCCGCTCAGTGTATGTGAATTTGTGTAGGTATATGTGCATGTATATCTGTATGTGCTTGGGTATGTGTAGTCAAGTGCGTGCATGCGTATTTACATATATGTGTTTGTATGTTGCACATATAATAAACAATTTCAGTATTTTATCATTGCTCTAAAGAAATCGATTTGACAGAAAACAAGTTCTGACATTTTCAATGAGAGCCTGGAGAATAGGAAAACGCCAGTTCTTCAACATATTTTGACATTTCAATCATCCTGAAAGTCTTCAAATCCTTCAGAATTGATGTGGATTGTCTGGCAATCATGTCGAAATTCATAGACTAACCTTCCAAGACTACAACTTCAGACCAACATGAAGACCAAGCTGTTCAACTTTACATTACGGCTTACATGTATCCACCGATTCGCCTCAATCACGTGTACAGTTCTCGGGTTTTTCTAAGTATTTCGCTCAATGCTAGCGCTCAAAAGAAGGTTATTTCTCAAGGGCTGTTTAACTTCGTTCTATCCTCTCCGCTGCTACCTCTCGAACCACAATTACCCCCCACACCGCCCTCCTTCCCCGCTCGTGTGGTTTAAAAAAGAATCCCAGCTCCTGAAAGAGATAGTTATTCTGAAAATGTCAATGCTATTCAAGTTAAGGTTAGAATTTAATGAGTTTCATGTGAGCTGTGGACAGAGCTAAGATGAAGTTATGACGTCTGGATTTCGTTTTTCTCATTCGCTTTGTTTCTTAAAGTGAAGTGCGTTGTACTTTGTTTTGCGCCTAGCAGTACTTTGCATCAGATTTCTGTCTGCCTATTAAACTGAGTTTTACTTCCCATAGGTGTTCCATATTAGTGTTTCATGAATCGGAACATTATCAAGTTAGACTCAACACGCATCCCCGTCTGGAATTAAGGAGAGCAATCATCTCTTATTTATTGTATTTTCTGCTTGATTCAAGGACCAAAAAAAAGAAACGCATATACAATTCTGAAGGTTGCTTTCAAATTAAGGAACTATTTATAGTTCTGTTCAATAAGGACCGCTTGCCCATTTAGTCGTTGCACATTGTTCAGGATAGCTTTTGATTTCATCCCAGATAGACATAAATCTAGGCTTTGCCGATATTTTTAACTCTTGTCGCTTTGATTAGCTCATATATTACCAGGAGGACGAACTAAACTAGGATTAGTGAAACCACTTGTGCCTGTCATAAGAGACGTTACATGACGGTTTGGGGTGGGGCTGAAGGGCTGGTGTTATGATTTAAGGTGGTTGCATGTCTAAATATGTTGTGTGTTGATATTGCACTGATTGATTTGATTGACAGTTGTCAGTATTAAGTCCTGGTCTAGTCTTTTGGGGCAGATATGTTCGTGCGCAGAGCTTGACTTTCACAGCTAACGTGGGGCCACCTGGTCACAGAGCTTGACTTTCGCAGCTAAAGCGGGACCACCTGTTCGCAGAGCTTGACTTTCACAGCTAAAGCGGAACCACCTGGTCGCAGAGCTTGACTTTCGCAGCTAAAGCGGGACCACCTGTTCGCAGAGCTGACTTTCACAGCTAAAGCGGGACCACCTGTTCGCAGAGCTTGACTTTCACAGCTAAAGCGGAACCACCTGGTCGCACTAACAAAGACATGTATTCAAAATCCGTTCTGATTAGTTATGAATCAATGGCACTGCTCTCCGGTGAGACCCACATGAAATCTGACCGTCTGACCATGTTGATAAGGATGTATATACTGATGGTCCCGGCAGTTTGTTGGTTGTATAAAGTCGTCATCTGACTTCTTTAACGCTCCTATATTATTTTTTTTAAAAACACATCGCACTCTGTGGATTGTTCGTTGCTATACTGCACTGATGTTTATTCAAGATGTGGTTGCTTATAAACTTGATATTGCACCCACTATACATTTCCATTGCTCCGATTACAGATGCCGTTACAGCTAATATGTGGCTCTTTTATTTCCGCAAATCCCTAGCAAAACCAGGGTGAATCCGTTTATGGGTGAAAAATAAAATTGGTTATTAAAGATAAACTAACCCAAATTTTATGAATAAACAAAAGAAAAAAAACACTTTCTGGTTGGACAATCAAAGACGATAATTCGTAAAGAAAAAACCTAAATGAACGAGAAAGCTATGATACCCGGAATGTAAGCTGACTATGCCGGGAATGTAAGCTGACTATGTCCGGAATGAAAGCTTTATATGCCCGGAATGTAAGTTGACTATGCCCGGAATGTAAGCTGACTATGCCCGGAATGTAAGCTGACTATGCCCGGAATGTAAGCTTACTTTGCCCGGAATGTAAGGTGACTATGCTCGGAATGTAAGCTAACTATGCCCGGAATGTAAGCTGACTATGCCCGGAATGTAATCTTACTTTGCCCGGAATGTAAGCTGACTATGCCCGGAATGTAAGCTGACTGTGCCCGGAATGTAAGCTTACTCACGTATTAAATAAATGTGAGTCATAAGGCCAGTTAAGGACATCCATATTTACCCCCACCGTTTACCTATTCTTGGTTGGATTTCCTTGTTTTCACATTAAGAGCACCTGGCAGACATCACGTTGTGTCGTCACCTGATGAAAGCCGCCCCAATGCTTTGTTGTATTAGACAACCTTGTTCTACACGTCTGCACGTTCTAAGTTGGCTGTAAAATACCAGCCGATGCATACCATGGCAAGGAAGACGCTGCTGCACAACTGGTGCTGTCCACGGGAAAGTTAAACCACGTTCTGAGCTCGGCCGGCTAGTCGACCCACAATTTAAAAGAAGCCTGTTCTTGAACTATTGCAGTCATTCAAGAATTTGCTCTACGCGAGTCGATAGAACATTGTATAGGTAAAGGAAGGACATTATGTTAATGACTTTGGATACTTGATTTGCTCTTTGGGCTTGGTCAATTCGGCCGGGTTATGAAGATTGAATGGGATGGACCAGGGCTGGGCAGCTGCAGTTTTGGCCTAGGCCTCACTTGGTGCATACAGTTTAATGATTTGTATTGCGCACCCGAGTCGATCAAATAAAACAATGACCATCGCTCCTCCCGTTGCATATGCGATTAACAACATCTCGCCAGCTTACACGGTCCTCGGCTGCTCTTTCTGCCTCTCCATGTGTACTAATTTGGCTTGACTTGGCTTCGTTCGTTCTCAATCTCCCGCTACCAAACCATGAAAGGGCTTAAGTAGCACAATGCAATCCAGAGAACGAAATGCGTTGTGTCGTAGTTTACAGCTTAGCTGCAATATTTGCACCTTTCGGTCCAACACGTCCGTCTTTAGCAAGCATTTTTTAGTACCGGATCGGCATTTCCGCTTCGATCACTTCTCCTTAGCCAGTCTGCCCTGCTGCAGCCTGTTATCTAGGATCACCGCGTGGAGGTGTAGAAGAGTCATGGCAGCTCTGGTTCGCTGGCCCTGACGCTGGCAGTCAACTATGGGTCGCTGACCATCGAAGCTCAAGCGCTGTCGTGTACTAATTTAATCTTATTTTCTTCTCCGTTCAGTTTCAGGTCAACAGCCTCTCTTTCTCTTTGCTTGAGAATTAAGAACATGAAGCTCATGTCTTTTCCAGAACTGTTTTGTTTGCTGAATGTGTTGGTTCAGTGGCTGTTATTGACTTCTTTTCCATAGGTCTTCAGTCATTTGTCCTGCTTAGGCCCATTATCCATAGCAGGCATCTATTAACGAGAGATTAGATTCTTTGTTGAATGGCCTTGGTATTGCTGTTTCCGCCCCAAACAACAACATCATCTCGAAACTGGCACTGAATATTCTAACTCTGTGTGGATATGGATTTCACTGGATCTCTATATGTTGCTCAGTATGAGAAGTGTAATTCTTGCTTTATCAATTTCATATGATAATCCTTACATCTGCCTCCTTAACTCCTGATGTGTCAGTTGCGCTCTCCGTTACTTATCCATTTCTTGCAACGGCTCTCACTCCACCATGATTGGATCTCTGTTAATAATGTTGAATTTAAGGAGCATAGTTTTCTTCCTGTGAGTAACTCAGTAGTAAGAGCGCTCGCTTGTCGTGGAAAACGGTACTCTATTGAATCCTTGGTCTCGACCTTTCCCGCACCTTCATCCTTGAATACCATCACTCCATTTCCCAGCACCTTCATCCTTGAATACCATCACTCCATTACCTGGCACCTTCATCCTTGAATACCATCACTCCATTACCTGGCACCTTCATCCTTGAATACCATCATTCCCTTACCTGGCACCTTCATCCTTGAATACCATCACTCCATTACCTGGCACCTTCATCCTTGAATACCATCATTCCCTTACCTGGCACCTTCATCCTTGAATACCATCATTCCCTTACCTGACACCTTCATCCTTGAATACCATCATTCCATGTGACCTAGTGTGGATATAACGTCGCAGTTAGTTGTACCTAACCAGCCCTTAGAAAGATTTGAGTCTTGTATCTTGCACTACAGTTTCAGGAGTAATGGCTTTCAAATGGTGAGGTCGCTAGCCGCATGCTCATCTTCCTTAGTCGATATTCAAATCTACCCACCTGTAAATGTGTACTTGTTTGTTATGAAGGGAAATATTTAATACGTTATCATTTGACAACATTATATGCTATAGGACCACCATGGGTAGCAAAGAGTAAATAGGATCAGGCGAAATACAGTATAAAAATACACTAATGTCTCTGTCTCCAATAAATAAGACACTTATTTTTCTGTCTGCATTAAATAAGACACAGCTGTTTTTGTCTCTCTTAAATAAGACACAGGTCTCCAATAAAAAAGACACTAATGTTTCTGTCTCCAGTAAAGAAAACGCAACTTTTTGTGGTTCAAATAAAGAGGACAGTAATGTTTCTGTCTCCAATAATAAATGCACTGATATAAATTCAGATTTAATTCAGAGAGCTATATCTAAACTCAAGAAAGAGAGAGCGGCAGGACTAGATGGAATAGCAGTAGAAGTTATAATGGCAGATATAGGTACGGTCACATATAGTATACAATAATTATTCCAAAAGATAACGAAAGAAAGACTGCCCCAATAATGGAAAAAAGCATATATGATTAAACAGCCCAAGAAGAGAGACCTGTCAGATTGCAGCAATTATGTAGGGATTACATTGCTGTCAGTACCAGACACGATTTTCAACAGAACCATCTTGTACAGTTTAAAAATCGAAAGTAAACGAAAAGCTCAGAGAGGAAAAGATATGATTTCGTCAAGGAAGATAATGCACATATCATATATTTACTCTACGCAGCATACTAGAACCAACTATTTAATGGAAAACATCTCTACAAGCAAATTGTATAGTCTATGAATAGGCGTTTGCCAGTATGGATCGAAGTACGCTATGGCAACTGTTGAGACACTACACTATGGGACACACGTGACGTACGTAACTCTCATACAGAATTTACGAATATACAGTTACTGGAGTGGGACATGAAGGAGCAATGATTGACAGCTTTGAGTTGCAAACTGGGAGTAAGACAAGGATGCTTTCTTTCGCTCTTCCTGTTCCTGTTGACTATAGATTTGATAATTAAATCATCACTCGAGGTAAAAGAACTGGTATTCAAAGGACACTATAATCATAATTTGATGACCTGGATTACGCAGATGATGTGATCTTTTGTCACCCATTCATATCCAAATGCAGGAGAAACTCGATTGGGTGAAATGACAGTAAGCCAAATTTAGACTGAATATCAACAAGAAGAAAACAAATTCCTTAAACTCAACATAATTAACAAAACATAAGTCATGTCAGAGGGACGGCAGTTGGAGGAAGTGAATATCTTAACCTATTTGGGCAGCACAATTGCCACATCAGAAGGTACAGATGCAGATGTAAGGACCAGAATTAGAAAGGCAAGACCAGTTGAACAGAAGAGAGCAGGTCGTGGTCTTCAGACTCCGCACAGGCCAAAACAGACTGAGGTACCACCTTTTCAATAAACTGAAGATAGGTGGCACTGACGAATGCACTTGTGGTACTGGGAAAATGACGGCTGAACATCTGCTGCAAAACTGCCCGACATACGAGGACCAGAGAAAGCACATGTGGCCATCACTAGTGGCAACACTAGACAAGCTCTATGGCAGTGTCGACAGCCTCAGGATGACAGCTGCTTTTTTCGAAAAAAATACAGGTTGACGTTTGACAGCGTACGAAGAAGAAGAAGAAAAAGAAGAAAGGCACTGAAACATGGGAAAACACCAAGGCCAAACAACAAAGACTACAGTTCTTTGTTTACGGATGGAAACGGGGAATATTGAACATAAAGTGGTAAGACATGGTGAGGAATGAAGACACCCCCTCCCCTCCCCGGGAGGGTGGGTTAGCCAACAGTCATTGTAACAACACGTCATGCGAAGAATATGATGCAGGATAGGACATACGCTACGGAAGACACCGCACAGCATAGCCAGACAGGCTCATACGTGGAAACCCGCAATAGAAGTGAAGGAGAGGTGGACCAAATAATACACGAAAAAGATACGATGAGATAGAATACTCACTTGAATGCAGGTGTTCAATCAGACAAAAAGCTGTTTGAATCTGATGTAGTCCGAATACATTCTCTATCTCGTTGGCGTGCGGTTGTTGTCTCCATCATGTGGGCGTGAGGCAGGGCGGGTGGTTGTTGTCTCCATCTCGTCGGCGTGCGGCAGGCCGGGCGGCAGGGTGGGCGGTTGTAGTCTCCATCTCGTCGGCGTGTGATAGGGCGGGCGGTTGTTGTCTCAACCTCGTCGGCGTGTGATAGGGCGGGCGGCAGGGCGGGCGGATGTTGTCTCCATCTCGTCGGCGTGTGATAGGGCGGGTGGTTGTAGTCTCGATGCGTCGGCGTGTGATAGGGCGGGCGGCAGGACGGGCGGTTGTTGTCTCCCTCTCGTCGGCGTTTGACAGGGCGGGTGGTTGTAGTCTCCATCTCGTCGGCGTGCGGCAGAGCGGGCGGCACCAGAAAGACACACCCTCTTCCATCTACCGTCAGCTGTGCGGAACATATGGACGGACCGTCTGTACTTTCACAATGACGTAGGGTCGACGACATTCCGAAACTCTGGTCGCTGATGTCGTTATTTCGGACATGGTCTCTCAAGGGGCTATTTAGAACTCTTCTCTCCATTGCTGTTTCGATAATTCGGAGCTTATTCAACGCGCCTGGCTAGCGTAGACTCCAACCCTTTCACCATTTTACCATTGCTGATATAATCATGTAACTGAAGGTGTGGGCCCTGAACTTTTGACGTCCGTCATCTGCTGGAGTATCAATGTGTTTGAAGCAGAGCTAACCCACTGCTCGCCTGTGCGAGATATCATTTCCAATGTTGTGGTTGTTGTTGATTTCCTGGTCTAGGTGAACATTCTCGATGGGTTCACTTTCCAGTCGCAGTTCCCCGTGGAGCAGAAAGTGCTTAGTATAAATTGAATCTTCTGTATATTTACATTTAAGCCAACCGCAAGCCAGCTTTATTCAGATCGTTTAGACGTTTTTCAGTTTCTCCATTGATGCAGCTGACGATCCCAATGTCGCCAGCAAAGCGTAGACGCAAGAAAATCTCGATATCTGTGCTGCAACCTTGATCCTGCCAGTTTAGAGACTAAAAACTTCTTCAAGGGTAACTGTGGATGGTTTTTGGGGAGATAGTATTTCCTTGTTGTATACGCTAGTTGGTGTATAGGTATGCAAAGTGGCTTATGGAAAAGAGTTAATCAGACCTCGTTAATCATCTCTGTAAGCTGGGCGTTATTTTCGAAAAAAAATTGGTCCATGAAGGCCTTTACAATATGTGAGAAGGAATTCAGTTTAAAGAGCACACCATAACCGTGTATGATGGAGACATTTTGTCAGAGGTCTATGCACTGAGAGGAGCAACGAACTTTGAATCATTGATATTCATAAACGGAGACGATGCAATTTATCTCTCTAATGAAGGAAAGACAATGACAGATAATGGAGAAAAAGGAGGAGAGAACAAGGACAGAATTGGCGTAAAAGTAGAAAAAAACTAAAAAGTTAAAGAAGATGATGTAGAAAAAAGAAGATTAATACGGTCAGAAAAAAGAAGAGCTAGAACATGGAGTAAGAAATAGTTGACGAATAAGAAGAAACACTATATGGAAGAAATAGATGATGAAGAAGAAGAAATAAAATACGGGGAATAAATAGATGATAAAAAAGAAGAGGTAACATATGGAGAGGAAGTAGATGACTGAGAAGGAGAGATGACACGCTTTTCTCACATTCCGAGCGTGCTGATGAAGGTGCCGGAGTGCTCCAGGCTGTTGTCCTATGCTTGACTTCATCTGCGTGTCGCTCACTACTACTGGGATCACGTCGATCCATCCCCTAGTTAGCAAGACAACTATGAAAACAGCCCGTTTCCAGGAAGGGCTTCGAGGAAGCGGAGGGGAGGGTATTGTCCAGTATATTTTGCCAGACCCTGAAAAACATGTCTGATCATTATATTTTCCTTGACTAGACGATAGGCTTCCTCCACTTGCGGAAGAAATAGATGACTTAGAAGAAGAACTGTAGTAAAGAAAGATAAGATAATGTATTTGTATCACTATTTGATCATTGTTTGTTAACGTCTTGTAAGTACCAGTGGAAGTGTACAAACTTTAATATTGCACATTCTTTTCATAACAAAACGTCACGATTATTTTTGTACTCCTCTCTGGTTTTATTGTAATTTTTTTTTTTTTAACATGTGAGTCTCGAAAATGACACTTGAAGAACGTGGTGAGGTGTCCATATTGATAGACACTGTCCCGGAGATAAGACACAGGTGTTTCTGTATCAAACCTCTCAGGGATTTTCTAGCTAGCTCAAGCAGTTTTCAAACAGGAAGTTTAGGCTGAAAGTTAAGTCTCTTCTCACCTTGTTTTGGGGTTGTAATTTGAAGATGTGCTTTTGTGACTTAAAAATGAAAGTAATGGTCTTATGATGCCAAAGAAGAGAATAACGATAAGATGATGAAGTTACAAAATAAGAAGAATACACAGATGATGAAGTAATAGAAAACGAGGAAAACGACGCAAATTATGCAGATATAAATTAAGAAAGTAAAAAAAGAAGAGACAAAGAATATACAGACGATGATGATTAATGCGAAGAAATAGACTTTGAAGATAGAAAAGAAGAAAACATCACCGAAGAATGTAAAGGTGAAAAAGAGAAATAACGCTAAGCATTAAAAAGAAGAGACGGCAAAGTCACTACTTTATTTTCAAAAATTAGGCTCTACTGTTGCCAACCACTTCAATAGTATTTGACGCCATATCAAGGTAGACATCAGAATCATTGACATCGCATTCTGCTTCTCTGATTGTCGACACCGGTTCCAGTAAAGGGAAGTTTGCTTGTCACCATGTACTTTTTTAAACCTCAAAGTTTCAATGTTTGCCAAATGTTCCTCTTTCATTCTGCTTTCTTTTCTCTTCTATTTCCCTTCAATTATATCATTCGAAAGCTAGAACTCCAGCCTCTGCCACAGTCACACCCAGGAAATCCTGGATATCTTGGTGTCATCGTCTTCTTGGTCTACCCCTGCCTCTTTTCCTAGCACCATACCTTCCATCTCTGTTCTCTCTAGACCGTTGTGTCTCTTGATGTGACCAAAGTATTTGTATTTCTGACCGAAATGGAATTAATAATACAGTTCTCTTCTATGTTAAACTCTTGCCGAATGTCTACATTTGTGCCATTTCTCTGTTCAGGGTATTTTGAGGATCATTCTGTAACAGTTTGACTCGAAGGATTCGATTCTTTGTCTAAAAGTTTTGGTAATCGTCCATGATTCGCAGCCATATGCTACCACAGGAAAAACATAACTGTAGTGGCGACTCTATACTCCGGCTGGAGAAACAAAACAACAAAGATATGTTACAACAGCAATGACTTTACACGATGAAGTTGCAAGCGCTTGTGGTCCTCTTCTGTCACGTTTCATGACCAGATTGGATGTCTGCAGCGGCCCCAAAACGTGCGTCACCAGGTTAGAGCGACAATAATAGACCCACACAGAATAGCATAGAATCTGCCACAGACTTATCGACACACACGACGGTAAATGCAGAAAGTTGTGTATCGACTTGAGACTTGATTGGATTGCCCATCAAAGTCTCAGTTTTTCTGTATTGTGATGTCAGGTTGTGAAACTGAACTGAACTGGTCCTTTGTTCAGTTTTGTTTATGAACTGTGTTTACAATGATTTGGTTTTAAAGCAGGAGGGGCTGTCACATTTCTTGTCGGGGGATGACAACTTAGCCTAACTTAACTTTCTTATACTGGTTTAGAAGACCCTGTATTCAACCAGTTTCATTTACATTTCATTGCTCTAAAAGCTATGCGCATTTTATTATCATTAAATGCAAGCTATTATTAAATGCATTAATTGTCCTTACCTCCACTACTTCCTGTCGCGATGCATTCCAAGCATTCACCACTCTCTGACTAAAAAAAAATAAAATAAATAAATATTTCCCAATATCTAATCTGGGTAATTTGTAGCTATAACCTCTTGTTCTTGTAGGTGTTGTATTTTAAAAAAAAAAAAAGTAAAAAAAAAAAATTATAATTTAATTTATCCTTTCCTTTGATTATCTTATACGCCTGTATTAAGTCACCTCGAATTCTCCTCTTTTCTAGACACTATAAGCCGGTAATTCTGAGTCTTTCCTCATAACTGTAATTCTGGCATTCCACTATCAGTTTTGTCCCTCTTTCTTTTTTTTTCTTTTTTTTATCCTTTCCAGCATGTTTATATCTTCTTTAAAGAATTCCACACATGTACACAGTACTCCAATCTAGGTTTAACTAATGCTTTATACAGTTTGACAATCACTTACTTGCTCCCATGTTTAATATTTCTTTGTATCATACATAGCATTACATTTGTCTTTTTCACTGCTACCTGGATTTTCTTGCAAACTTCCCTGTGTGATCTAATAAAACCCTTAGGTCCCTTTCCTTTTCTATCATTCTAATATTGTTCTCGCCCAATCTGGAATTATGTTCCATATTTGATCTACCCATGTGGATGACTACATTTATCTACATTCAACTCCATTAGCAAGCTCGCAAACCATTCCCGAATTTGATCTAACTCCGACCTCAATTTATCCATTTCAGCTTTAGATGAGACACTACTCCATAGTTTGTATTATCCGCGAATTTAGCAATCATGAATCCTATATCAATGTCCAAATCGTTTATATATATATATCAAGATCAAAATTAACCCCAACACCGAGCCCTGTGACACTCCACTTTTTACTTCACACCACTATTTGCGTCAGGGTCAGTGACTCGTAGCTGACTGTTTGCGTCAATTCAACGATTCATACCGAACTGCTTGCGTCAGGATCAGATACTCGAAGCTGGTTGCTTGCGTTAGTGTATCAGGCCTTGAGTTTGCTGACATTCCGCAGAAGATGGTGAAAGGGATCTGCACTAACTATATTCACACTTCACCCGACTAAAACAAATAACTTCGACACTAATTGAAAGAAAACAAATACAATGAAACTGTATTACTACCCGTTCACAAATCACTCCCAAATCTTCGATCATAACAAATTCTGTCTTGATATAAGTCAAAACCTAAACTATAACTAAGCTTAACTAAAAGAAACTCTATTAACTAATTACAACTTGATTAATGAACCGTTCGTGGATAGCCACAGATTGATGATTCGTGTTGGTTCTTAAACTCTGGTGATAGTTCATGGTCCTGTTCTCCTCGACGGTAGTGGCCCGATGTGATCACTGAAGAACGGTATACAGGTGATCATCAAAGAACTGGTTCGACGTGATCGTCAAAGAACTGGATCGCTGTGATCCTGAAAGAACTGGATCGATGTGATCGTCAAAGATCTGGATCGATGTGATCGTCAAAGAACTGGGTCGACGTGATCGTCAAAGAACTGGTTCGATGTGATCGTCAAAGAACTGGATCGCTGTGATCATGAAAGAGCTGGATCGGCGTGATCGTCAAAGAGCTGGAACGGCGTGATCGTCAAAGAGCTGGATCGGCGTGATCGTCAAAGAGCTGGATCGACGTGATCGTCAAAGATCTGGATCGCTGTGATCAGGAAAGAGCTGGATCGGCGTGATCGTCAAAGAGCTGGATCGACGTGATCGTCAAAGATCTGGATCGCTGTGATCATGAAAGAGCTGGATCGACGTGATCGTCAAAGAACTGGATCGACGTGATCGTCAAAGAACTGGCTCGACGTGATCGTCAAAGAACTGGATCGCTGTGATCATGAAAGAGCTGGATCGACGTGATCGTCAAAGAACTGGATCGACGTGATCGTCAAAGATCTGGATCGCTGTGATCATGAAAGAGCTGGATCGACGTGATCGTCAAAGAACTGGATCGACGTGATCGTCAAAGAACTGGATCGCTGTGATCATGAAAGAGCTGGATCGAGGTGATCGTCAAAGAACTGGATTGACGTACTCGTCAAAGAACTGGATCGACGTGATCGTCAAATGGCTCGCGAATCGAGTCTGATTATCTCTTCCTTCTGTCTTTGTCGGTTCGTCTGTCCGTCCTTTGTCTTGGAGATCTCCCATTTATAACTTTCCTCTCCTCTCCGCTGCTAACTCAAGACTGACCATTTCAGGATCTCCTAGGTCTCTATGTTCGGGGGCTTGTCCAAGATCACGTGCTCCGCTCGTGATGCGGGTATTCTGATCTCGTTCCTCGGATTATTATCCCTGAGATTTCAGACAAACCAGCTAATGGCATGTCCGGTTTCAACTTCACTACTGATCACACGGTAACCAGCATCTAGGGCGTTACGCAAAAACGCGTTGTGCCACTTATGTCAACATCTGCAAAGCACTGAAAACGACGCCACACATTACAGACATACCTTTGGCGTACATCTGCACTCTCTCGGCTACTTAGTTCAATACTATAAGAACACGAATGGCTACTGGCTATCAATACTCTACTCCCAACCCATCTAACTTTAATAAAACATGTCTAAAATCCTATCCCTAATAGACTTACACAGCTTAGATATGTTACATTAGGTTCAGCGACTCATAACTGACTGCTTGCGTCAAGTTCAGCGACTTATAGCTGAGTGCTTGCGTCATTATTAGCTACTCAAAGCAGACTGCCTGCGTCAGATCAGCGATTCATATCTAACTGCTTGTGTCAGGTTCAGCGCATTTTAGCTGACTGCTTGCGTTAGGGTCAACGACTCATAGCTGAGTGCTTGCGTCAGGCCCTGATCAACCTCTAAGTGGCGTCCTTGGAAACATTCTGCATGTGAATAACCTGGCTGAGAGACTATGGATCGACGAGGGAGATAACAAGTATGGTCTCAGAAAAAATAAAAGATGTGTCGGTCTAAAGGAGTAGATTCAGAGCCTTGCTGTAAACTACGAAACTAACAAAACTACCTTTTCAGAAAGAACGATGAAAATATCTGGAAGTGGTTAGTAGATTAGATGGTGATACCAGACAACTACAATGGCAGTTGGGCGATAAGAGGTAACACTACGGAAAGTGACTGTTTTATCTACAACTGGACCTTTCTGCATAGGATGAGTTGGGCAGTGGGGCTAGGATCTAACTTTTTGTGCTAGGCTGAGAGGCAGGGCTGTAGTGAGGCAGGGATGTAGTGAGGCAGGGCTGTAGTGAGGCAGGGATGTAGTGAGGCAGGGATGTAGTGAGGCAGGGATGTAGTGAGGCAGGGATGTAGTGAGGCAGGGCTGTAGTGAGGCAGGGATGTAGTGAGGCAGGGCTGTAGTGAGGCAGGGATGTAGTGAGGCAGGGATGTAGTGAGGCAGGGCCGTAGTGAGGCAGGGCTGTAGTGAGGCAGGGCCGTAGTGAAGCAGGGCCGTAGTCAGGCAGGGCAGTAGTGAGGCAGGGCTGTAGTGAGACGGAACAGGGTTTGCAAATAACAGTTTCATCCACTCTTGTCTGGTTCTTTTAGAACGAATATGTCCCCGAAGTTATTGTGTATAACTTTGAAGTAAGTTATTGTGCAGCTAATAATGAATGTCTCTGTTCTGCAGGTTACAGCTGACCAAATGTTCATGACTGATAGCTCTAGAAAGATGACTCATGTGATATTACGGTTGATCAACTTCGCTCCTAATCTGTGACAATCACAAGGAGTTTCTAGAGAAACGTAAGTCTCTGTTGAGTTACTTATTTTTCTAAATGCACACGTTTTATTCTGTTACTTAATTTGTGCAAACCTGCTGCCAGCACCTTGGTGGCATCAAACTAGATGGCGCCTCATCAATGTAATAGAACCATCAGGTAAAAGATAGATTGATGTTTTATAGAAGCGAGTCACATCCATTGTTGGAATATAACAATGGCACTGACATGTCACAAAATTGATTCTTCTCCATCCTGCGTCCTTAAACTCTACTAATGGACGTATGAGTTGATATGTGATTAAACATAACAATGTTCACACAGAACGCATACGGAAGCAGTCATCATGTCTTTTCCAACGATATCCAGCGACATAAATGGACACATAAGATGTATGAGACTGGGACATAGATTGAATACTATCGCTGTTTGCAAACGTGCTGGAGGCGTTGCTGAGAAATACTCAGTAGAAATACGCCACACAATCATAGCTTAACAACTTTCAGCACTGCATACCCTAAAGTGCTACGTAGACTAAACCTTAATAGAGAAAGCCTTTAGTCTAGAAACGCCAGAGCTGCATCATGCTCAGGCAAAGTGAGTCTTAGGAAAGAAACCACCAACAATCGTATTACTAATAGCCAAATGAAAAGCCAAAAGAGAAAGACAAACAGTAGAAGACATAGACCTACACATTATAAAGAACGACCAAAACAAAAAACAAAAAAAAAGCAACACAACATATTTTGGTTGCTTGACGTCAGGCACTGAAACACCTTTCTGAATACCAGGATTCTAATTCCATTCGATACAGAGATGGCCACAACAGAAGTTAGCACTTCTCCAAAACGTCCAGCGATATAAGTGGACGGATTCGATGAGAAAGAGGCATGGATTGAAAAATGCAACTAACATATACATACGACCATAGACTACCTAACCAAACTGTTTATTTCAAGTGCGATCTTCACGTGGAAGGTCGACTGAAATGAATCCACAACGTCCTCTGGTGGTACTATATTTGATGTTATTCTCTCACTAACATCGCTGTTGACCTCTGTGCCATATTGTTAAGTTGTATTATGTCGGTAGTCTAATCCATGAGCCGTGTGTGTCACCTGCTTGCTGGAAAGGCCCCGGGAGTGAAATCTGAAAAAACAAATTAGCTTCATGTGATACTTCCGGTCGTTTTGACTACGTTTTACAACCGGATTAAGGCAGCAGGGACGAGAGACGGGGGATAAGCCTTTCTCATTTAATCCCTTCTAGTGCAGGTTACAGCATCAGACGATCCTGCGAGAAATAAACGTTGTTATAGTCATGTGAGAACCTTCCTAAATGATATCAAGTCAGTGTTGCTGAATGGATCGGAGACATGGAGAACGACCAAGGACATACAACAAAGGTTCCAGTCCTTCATTAACATATGTCATACGAAGGATAAAGTGCATAAAGTGGCGGGTCATGGTGAGGAATGAAGACATATGGGGAAGGAGCCAACAACAAATTAAACGTAGAAAATGTAGCTGGATAGGACACTTTTGGAAGCAGTTCAATATAGCCAGTCAGGCTCTTACATATAATCCTTAAAGCAAGAGAGAGATATCAACCCAAAAATACACAGAGAAGAGAGTATGAGAAGGAACTAAGATTAAATGATTACACCTGGAGAGAAAGATGCAGACCAGGACCATGCATGTTGTCAATGGCCTATGCAATAACAAGCGACGGGCTTTAATTCTATTAATTTTTTGAGACCGTTTCTTGCAGCACGAGTCTGATGCTGCAGTCATCTTTGATTTGCGATGTGCAACGATTACCTCTGATAGATCTGCCCTCCAACGTTTCTTGCAGCTTGTTTTCAGCAAGGTCTTTTCATAGGCCTGTAATATCTTAATTGTCCGACTCTATGATTTCGTTCATCAATTCTGTTTTCAGTCCAAATTGATATCAAGACTTATTTTATTTTTTATTATTTTTTCTACACGATGTTCGCCCCCATTCTTTTATATATATCAACATCTGAAAGGCATCAATTCTGTTCTCTAACTGTTTGTTGATTGTTCTCTCCCAAACAGCTAAGAAGAATATACATAATGCACGGAGAGTGTGGTCAAGGGGATATAATTTTGGTTTGCATTCTCAAAGTTCTAGGTTCAAATAACTGTGTGCTCGTTTTGACAGAAAGGGCATTTTATCACGGTAGAACTGTTTATCACAATCAATGTAGCTGTAAATTGGTACCAGACAACAGGAGGCAATTTTGGAATCGCAGCGAAGCTATGGAATGTGTTCTCTGTCATCGGTACTCTTAATAAGAAAAGGGATTAAGCCCATGTTGGCGGTGACAACTCTCTATTATTAAATTATAATAATTATAAAATGTTCTTTTTAAGGATCCAGCAGCATCCTGGCTCTCGATCTTCGGCCCAATGCAATGTAATGATATCTGCACATTTCTATCAGTTGTGGTCTAATGCTATACAAAGTGTCCCATTTATCTGGCCTCGGATAAAAAATAATTTTCCTAACATTGTTGAGCGCTGAGCAGTCAAAGAGATGATGATCAAAGGTTGTGTAAGAGTGCGTACACAGCTGGCACTCATGAGTGTGTTCTAATTGGATTCTGTTCAGGTGCAAGCTAAGTGGGATATGTTGGGTTCATCGAAGGAAAAAGGTACTCTGCTCCTTCCTTGTGAGTTGATTTCTACTACCATTTGGATTGAGGCTTGCCATATTTCTATAGACCTACCTCTCCGTGTTTTTCATGGCCAATCTGTTCAGCCACATTATTATGAGCTGTTTGTAAAGTTTTTGCTGTGTGCGACTGTTCTTGCATTGAACCCTTTCCTTTTTTTGCTAATTGGTCTGCCTGGTCATTGCCAGGTGTGTTTGAATGTCCAGGGATCCATTGTAGAACTATTTTGACGACACAGGAGTGCAATGTCTATTTGGATAAGGTCATGTCTACAATGTCCAGAATCTTATAATACTTTAAGAACTGACATAGAATCTGTGAAAACAATTGTTTGGGCCTTAGAGGGAAAGGCATAAAACAAACTATCCTTATATGGCGCAAAGCCGCTTCAAGTGCAGTGATTTCAGCTATACAGTTGAAGCAAACCTCTCTGTAAGCGTCTGAGAGCTCGTCAAAGGTTTTTTCTGGGAATTCTATAATAATCTCATTTTTACAGTGAATTAGATAAGTTGGGGGAAATTAGAGTGACAATTTCTATGGTCACTTCCATTTCTATCTTTGGTTGTTATATTGCGAATGAAGGAAAAGCTCTACGTTTTTCAGCGTTTCATGCCTTTTGTTATCTGCAGAGAAAGTCTGATATTGCTAATAATAGTTTTAATTTTATCAGTGTTAATAAACAAAAAAACCAAACAAAAAAGACCCCCAAAACAACATAAAACTGTGGTCCTACTATAATTCCATTCCTTGGATAGTTGTTTGGGGGGGGGGGGGGCTTTAGGCTGAGGACTGCATGCCCCTTGGCCACTACTGTCGCCACGTAGTGGGCTTGTTATGTTTATTTATTTCACCGCCGACAGAACAACAAATGCCTTAACGAGGATTCGTTCCGCTGCTCTCATTGTCAGCAGGCAAGCATTGAAACCATTCGGCCACAAGCTCCTCAGTGTTTATACCAAATCGATATACAGGACTTTTATTTTGTTTATTTGAATCACGAATTCTTTTAGTTCTTGCCCGCTTCCATCTAACAGAACTGTCATCCGCATTCCTAAGATTATTTATTGATACTCCGCCGATGAATCATGGCATTTGCTCTATGTGTCGAAACATTTGTTCTTCGTAAATGTTAAACAGACAAGGGGGCACAATGCGTCAGTGTCACAATCCACTTTTCACAGTTATACATGGGGAGTAAAGCCACTAGATCATACAGCGGCCATTTTCTCTCAACACAGTTTATTGAGTTATCTAATGTCTTTACCGTCCTTATCGATGTTTTCTATTCATATAATCAGTTTCTGGTGCTGTACTCTTTTTTGTAAGTCCTTTCTGTACTCCAATAACACAGTTAAATACTTACAAAAATATTTATATATGTAAATATTTGTATGCTAGGGTCCTTTTAAAAATGATTGTTTCTATTATTCCATTGATTACATTAAAATGATCGTGACAAATGACAAGAGAGAATATTTTGACACGTTGGTCAAAGGAGAGAACGAAGATGGGACAATGGAAATATGACGACATATACAAATGCAAGAAGAAACTCACAGTGATATAAGCAAGTCATTGTATTTGATAAAGATAGTGTATGCAACTTGCTTAGCAGCATGAAAGAGCAAGTTTGAAAATGAAATGGGCAGATCAACATGATCAAATCTGAAAGATCGAGAGAGAACAAAGGTGTGCAATTGAAGAACGAACATGCGTGCTTCCGGTAAAACAGTTCGGTAAAACAGCTGCACTGCAGCTAATTGTTGAACAAATTGTATCATATCATCTATATATTAAGAGAAGACATTTGCCAATTCAGACAATCACTCTGAAAATTGTTCATGCACTTTGACGCGGTAGCTCAGTGGTTAGTGCATTGACTACCCAGTCAGGCGGTCGGGGTTCGGTCCCCAGTTGATGCGAAATTTTTGTCCGATCACAAACCTGTTCCTGTGGCAACCCAGCCACATTAATTTGGTACCAGAAAAAAATATGGGAAATAAAGATGGCCGGCTTGATGTTGACCACGTCATCACTATGTGCCGCTGGTCACAAAATAATATTGGCCTGACACCATATTTCTTATACGCCGCATGGCGTGATGGGATCATTTATTTACTTACTATGAAGTGCCCAAGAAGCTCACTAATGTAATTGAAAAAATCGTCAAAAAGTATCAAATGTAGCGTCCTACATGATGGAGAACATTCAACATTTTTGGGAAAAGAATTGGGAAAAAAAATCTCTTATCGTCATTGCTCTTTTTGCTGTCTGTTGTTTGGATCATAAAAAACACGACTTCTAGGAAAGAAAACAAAACTTTTGGCAAAAACGACTGGATCATGTGGACTTTGCTGGCGACTTGGCCCTTCTGTACCATAATCAAATGTAAAATAAAATAAATAAAACTTACTGAATGGTTTCTAAAATTGGGTCTGTGGGAACACAAAATAAAAAAACAAAACAGTTAATGAGAATAAAAACACCAAACGACAATTAAATTGTGCTGGGAGCCACGATACTACCCGAGGTAGAATTATTCATTTATCTTATTAGCAATTCAGTAGTATCGTGGTAGAATTATTCATATACCTTATTAGCAATTCAGTAGTATCGTGGTAGAATTATTCATATTCTTTATTAGCAATTCAGTTGTATCGTGGTAGAATTATTCATATACCTTATTAGCAATTCAGTAGTATCGTGGTAGAATTATTCATATACCTTATTAGCAATTCAGTAGTATCGTGGTAGAATTATTCATATACCTTATTAGCAATTCAGTAGTATCGTGGTAGAATTATTCATATACCTTATTAGCAATTCAGTTGTATCGTGGTAGAATTATTCATATACCTTATTAGCAATTCAGTAGTATCGTGGTAGAATTATTCATATACCTTATTAGCAATTCAGTAGTATCGTGGTAGAATTATTCATATACCTTATTAGCAATTCAGTAGTATCGTGGTAGAATTATTCATATACCTTATTAGCAATTCAGTAGTATCGTGGTAGAATTATTCATATACCTTATTAGCAATTCAGTCAATGCCGGAGGTAATCATAGAGATATCAAATTACAAATCCCCAAGGTGAGCGGGGGATTCGCTGATGTAGGGAATATGTGGAAATTGAAAGAAATGAAATTCACCACAAAAATATAGAATTTCAACTTCAATTTAAGTCCGCTTGATTCTTTGGCGAATAATTCACCTTTATCTATACATAACAGTGCATACCAAACCAAAATATATTGTACTACTTACACAGTATTAGCTAATTTCTTCTTAAGAAAAAATGCACTACTGTGAGAGACATGTAGTGTGTGCCCTTGAACATTCTTGGTAGTCTTAGCACTGAAGTACTTTTTGTCGCTGGCTTTAGTAAGTTTAAATTATGGTAGTGTACCTCCATTTAGAATCACCATCATACACTTGCCTATGTTAATCTATTCTAATCGTAATATCATTATTAATCGTAGGAGAGTCGTTATATAGTAAAGATAAAAACGTAATTAACGATTGAAAATTGTTTCTTATTTGTACTCGTCAAGCAACAATTTTTACTCGTCAAGCCCTGGTTAAAACTATGCGCCTACTGCATCATGGGGTAAGCCTCCATGTTCAGGGCCCACACGATTCTTACATTCTGGATAATGAAGACAAAAGGTTATTATCCATCACCTTAGAAAGTATCTACATCAAGAGATCCTGATCTCGTGGTTACTGAAGAGTTTGCAGAGCCGCATACAATTTATGTGATTAAATCGAGTGATCTGACATTGCAAAAAGTAAAGAAGTTCTGCTGGGGTCCAGACTGCAGTAATAGATTGTTTCTTAAGAGAATGTGTCTAAGCTTTGTGCCTGATAAAAGCATCTAATTCCATTCACTAAAATTACAGATAACATTATTGTTTTCACTGGTGTAGTGGCATGACTAAACATCAACTACACAGATGACAATTGGAGGCGGTTCGATGATTTGTCTAAGTGAGCTTAACACCTATGCTGTCCCATAATAGTAACGTCTTACCACCTGTTCCACTCAGGTATGCAGTCTATATAAATGAAACCTACAACATAAAATAACTGTTTCAAACCAACAACTATAACAAGCATTTATAAGTCACCAATTTGTGGTGACTTGATGGTTATTGCTATCTTGATGGGGAGTTACATACAGTTTTGCTGTATTTTTGTTTCCTCTGCTGTGCTAGAACTTTCCCGCACAATAAAAAAAGTATAATGCTCCTTCCATGGCAAAGCGCCATCACTCTGAATTATTTTCTCTATGAGAATTATCATAGGAAACGAATATACAAATCTATAACAACAAACAACACGTTTTGGAACATGGAATCCTTGGATTCCTGGTATCCAAAAAGGCATGTTAATGTCTGCATCCAGGTAGCCCAAGGTTATAGGCTATTCGTAGTAGCTTTTTTAAAATACCTGCGGCTTACTAGGCCTGGAACAACTAATTTGGGTAGATTTTAAATTAGAATTGTGTCCGGCAAGCTCGTCTTTTCTCGTCTCGTCGTTCTCGTAATTCTCAGAACATTCGTAGGCGCATCCACCCACTTGTGAGTGATCTGTCTTGGGCATGCTCCTAGCCGGGAAAGGGGGGGGGGGGGCTCCCAATCCTCTACCGGACGGTGTGTGATTCATCGTTGATCTGTGTGAGGTATTTTGGCATCCCTCATGCCACTGCTTCACGAACAAATGCACGCCATTGTTGTCTATCCAGCGCCATAATTTACGTGTCCAACAGGGACTTTCCTGTCCACTTCCGAATATCATCTGTCCAGCTTTCTTTGGGGCGGCTTCTTTTTTTCTTGCCGGAGGCTGTGTCTCTGAGTACTTTGTTTCGTAGCCCACTCGATCACAGTACATGGCCGTATCATTGAAGCTTGCGCGTCTTTATCACCGATAAAGGTGATGAGATCCAATAGGCTGTGTGACTGTGTTTCGTAAAGTTGACGTTTGTGACACGATCCATGTAGGTTAATCCAAGCATCCGTCTGAAGCATCTCATCTCCGTCGCCTGGATGTTTCGCTCCATTTCCGCATTTAGTGTCCATATCTCACATACGTGCAGGTATACAGAGAAGATCAGCGTTTGCATCAGATTGATCTTGGTTTTGAGTGCGATGTTTTTATCTTTCCATAAAGTTTTCATTGATAAGAGGATCGACCTTGATTGTGCAGATCTGATTCTTAACTCGGCCTTCGTCTCTTTGGCTCCAATTATAGATCCCAGACATTTGAACTTAGTAATGGTGTCTATATGTGTGCCCTCTAAATATAAGATGTCTTGAAATCCACTTTTGTTGTTCATCATTCGTTGTGTCTTTTCAGAGTTTATTTTCATACCGTATTTTCGTGATACGGTTTCAAGTCTGGTAACTAGGGTGTGTAGCTCTTCTTCACTTCCTGCTATGGCATTTACATCGTCGGCGCAACGTAGGTTTGTAGTCGTGCTCTCACCTATTATTACTGTTCCATGGTGGCCCTCTAGAGCATCTGTAACAATTCGTTCCATGGTGACTCTCTAGAGCATCTGTAACAAAACGTTCCATGGTGACTCTCTAGAGCATCTGTAACAATTCGTTCCATGGTGACCCTCTAGCGCATCTATAACAATTCGTTTCAGGAACAAGTTGAAAAAGAGTGAGTGACATTAACCATCCATATTAAGCCTACTCTTTTCGATTTCGAACTGCCAAGGAATTTTTAACCTGCTCAACACTAAACACGGGAGTTCGATCTCACTACCTAGACATCAGTGGAATAGTTTACCAGAATCTATAGTTCTAACAGCCATATTCATATTCACCAGCCCAGTCAACATGAATGTAACTTGATCTCATCTCAGATATACACAACAAGAGTAAGTTTGTTCTTCAGTGCTACACGATTGTCACATGTACGGCCAGTTAAAGAAGATGCACTAGGCCAACGAATCAACACTAAACTCAAAACTGTACGAAGCTAAATTGGAGTCTCTTACACCCATGCACGGCATCACGGGAACTCTGCTAACAATTTAAAAATGAAAGATGCATTCAGAAGAAGAAGTGAATATGTGTGGAGTCTTTATCTTTTAGGGGACATAAATCTGCTGGAAAGGATACACAACTGATAGTGGTATTCTAGAATTATTATTACGAGGAAAGACTCAAGAAAACTGGCCTACATTGTCTAGGAAAGAGAAGAATTCGGGGTGATTTAATACAGATTTTTAAGATAATCAAAAGATAGAATAAATTCAACCATAACAAGTATTTTTTTTAAAATTCAGCTGCCTACAAGAACAAATTAATGAAAGAAAGGGTCCAGATTTGATACCTGGAAATATTTTTTTAGGCAGAGCGTGATGAATGCGTGGAACATATGCCGCAGGAAATAATGGAGGAAGGGTCAATTAATGCATTCAAGAATAGATTAAATGCGTATAGTTATTTTCAGATCAAGCGAATGTAAAGGGAACTGGCTGTTACACATAATCTGCAGTCTTTTAAACCAGTATAAAGAAGTAAAGTTAAAAAAGAAGAACAAAGAAGAAATAAAGGATGAAGAAGAAGAAACTGGACAGTCGGAACGTTATTTTTCTTTGTCTCCGTTCTGGGCCACACAAACACACGTTTGTCATTTACACATGGAGTTCTTCTATATTCAGTTATCTTAGCGATGATTAGGATTTATGGGCTGATATAATTATTGGCGTAGTTAACATACGAGTACCTTCTCAATATTACATTATGATACTGTAAACATGGGAACTCTGCTGTGGGGTGCAACCAAGTACCCGGCGGTATAACTTGGCGGGCAGATTGGGCTCATTATCGTTGGTTGGTAGCCAATCTAAGAGAAGGTAAACTCTGACTCTAAACTAGGTTAGACTAAGCTCATTAGCCTGCTCAGGCAGTTCGCTTAGAATAGGAGGAACTCTGATTTCAAACCCATAAGCCCCAGGGAATGCTGGCTAGTCTTGGAACGATGAGAGTATCATCGGATGTCTCGAGTAACTAGCATCTGCGGGCAACGACTCCACTGCCTTGTGGAAACCTGGAGATGGCAGGGCTAAGGGAGTAAAACCATACAGAAAATCCGGAGTGGTGGCATATAAGGCAGATGGATTCAAAACTGTCAACTCATTCCGGCAGTTCCTGCAGCTGAGCTGGTGTCAAATCGTCATGCTTTGCATTCCTTCGGATTTACACCAGCGAGGCCGAGAGGGGGATCCTGCAGTTTGGGCAGCCCAGTGTCTCCATATTCAGCGCCCAGGCTTGCGTCCCGAGAGGCTACTCACAGAAGCCACGCGCATGGTCTGTAAAGACTCAGACGTCTATGATGATGATAAATATGTATAGGGCTTGACAAAAGCGCTCGTCTTCTCGTCTGAGACGAGTGAACATTTTTTATTTGACGAGTAAAAGGAATATCCGATTGTAATTGTTAATTACGTTTTTAATCGTTACTACGTAACAACTCCCGCACGATTATTAATGATATTACGGTTTGAATAGATTGATCATAAGCCAACCTATGATGGCGAATCTAAATGGACCTCCGCTACCACAATATAAACTTACAAAAGCCATTAATAGGTGGTACTTCAGTGGTAAAATTACCAAGCGCGTTCATGGACACAAACGCTATACCTCTGACCAGTAGTGCATTTTTTCTTATGAAGTTATGCAATATACTTTTGGTTTGTTACGCAGTGTTATTTAGAAACAAAGGTGAATTAGTGCCTAGTTTAAATTTGTTAACATAAATTGCATGATTGTAGTCCGACCATGCTGTCTGGTGAGATTTTTGACTGACTGGTGAGCCACCATAAAATTTGTTAATCCGTGTATATATAAATTAAGATTATTAGTGTCTTTGCTGATGTCTACATGGATGAATTGCAGTACTTAGGAATTAGGAATACCGGCCTATTGTCCATGCAGTAGCCACTCACTTTATATACTTGATCAAAAAACTAACACAGAGCAGCATAGATCCAGGTACATACTGATGGATCAGCAGCGAGTGCAGTGAAAAATGGAGTCGTAGAAATCTTTGATTGACACCCAGATAAAAGAAAACTAAACCACTAATTGATCCACTGGAAAATTTTGCTCAAACTACTGAGCTGAAGTACAGACATTAATTATTGCTGCAGACATGATTTGCAACACAAGTCAATGCCAACAGGATGTATGCCTTACAGATGTCATGTAAGTTCTGCCAGCAAGATGTATGCTTTACAGATGTCATGTCAGTTCTGTCAGCAGGATGTATGCCTTACAGATGTCATGTCAGTTCTGTCAGCAGCATGTATGCCTTACAGATGTCATGTCAGTTCTGTCAGCAGGATGTATGCCTTACAGATGTCATGTCAGTTCTGTCAGCAGGATGTATGCCTTACAGATGTCATGTCAGTTCTGTCAGCAGGTTGTATGCCTTACAGATGTCATGTCAGTTCTGTCAGCAGGATGTATGCCTTGCAGATGTCATGTCAGTTCTGTCAGCAGGATATATGCCTTACAGATGTCATGTCAGTTCTGTCAGCAGGATGTATGCCTAACAGATGTCATGTCAGTTCTGTCAGCAGGTTGTATTCCTTACAGATGTCATGTCAGTTCTGTCAGCAGGATGTATGCCTTACAGATGTCATGTCAGTTCTGTCAGCAGGTTGTATGCCTTACAGATGCAATGTCAGTTCTCCAAGCCCTCAAGAATAATAAACGAATAACCTATCAGAGCTTATGATTAGCTAACCAAATGTATCTTAAGCTTCTATTGGATCTCTTTATTAGTTCTTCGGGAACTTAATCTATTTCAAAATATCATGTGGCCTTCTGAGAAATCTTCATTATCTTGAAGACACCTCATCATCTCCAAGAGATCTTATCATTATCTCAAAAAGATCTCCTTATCTTCCAAGAGACCTTATAATTATCGCGAAGAGACCTTATCATGATGTCCAAAAGACCTTATCATTTTCTCCAAAACATCTTCTCAGCACCTCAAAGAGACCTTATAATTATCTCCAAGAGAACATCTCATTATCTCCAAGAGAACATCTCATTATCTCCAAATAGACCTTATCTGTTCAAGCGACATTTTCATTATCTCCAAAAGATCTTCTAATTCTCTCCAAGAGACCTTCGCATTTTCTCCGAGATTTTCTTATTATCTCCAAGTGACCGTATCATTATTTCCAAGAGAGTTTCTCGTTATTTCTTGGAGACACCTTCGTTATCTCCAAGAGAATGTATTATATTCTCAGAGATACCTAATCATTATCTCCTCGGAACGCCTCCATTATCTCAAAGATACTTTCTCATTTTCTCCAAGAGGTCTTTACATTTGTTTTCGAAAATCTTCCCACTAACTCTTAAAACCTATTCGTTAACTCACAAATATCTCTTCATGATCTTATTAAGGCTTATACATTCAATCACTGAGACCTATTCATTAACTCAGTAAGACCCAGTAATTTATTTACTGAAACATATTCGCTTACTCGACAAATCTTATTCATTAACGCATTAAGACTTTTTCATTAAATTCAGTAATACCTTTTTATTTAGACCTTTAGACCGCTTCATCCACTACTAAATAACTATTCCTAAACTCACTAAGGCGTTTCTTTAACAAACTAATATTTATTAATTAACTAAGTACTTTCATTTAAATAAAACTAAAAGTAATCCGTAAACCAAGTACTTTCATTAACAAACTCAGATCTATTCATTAACTAAGAAATGTTCCTTATCTTTCTGTTATCTTAACAGTACCTCCATTGGAGATGTTAATCAACCCGTTAACACCCTTTCGTAACTTCCATAATAATTGCAGACTAGAACCTAGTATATATTTATCAGCAACCCAAACCTCCCCTAGGCCTTTCCAAAACCTACTCGTTTTCTCCCCATTTATTAGCCCAGAACCACTACCTCCTACCCACACTTTTCATAATCCAAAGAATAATTCTGTCCTCATACAATCTATCAATCCACAGACTCATTCCTAACTCCGTCCTCAAGATCAAACACGGCATCCATCAACTCATATTCCTTATACAAGCCTGGCATGTTGACAGATGTATGAAGAAGAAAGTTGCATCACGAGTCAGTTAATAGCAAACCTTCCAGAACTCATTAGTTGACAGATTGTTCAACAAACCAGGCTTGTACTAGCTAACTCCCCTTATCTGTGACGTCCTCGACTGAACACACGTGCTACTTATAAATCCCAGAGCAGGAAACTTTATTCGTCAGGGAGTCTCAGTCTGTGAGTATCGGAAGGATACCTTCACATTATCTCCTCCAGATCTCTTCATCAGCTGAGAAAAACTTCACAATTATTTCTCAATGAGCCATTAAATATCGCCAAAAATCTTATGAATAGTTCCAAAATAATTTAATTAGTTTCAAGTGACCTCTTCACCAGCTGTCAATGACTTGTTTAGTAGCTGCCAGTAACCGCTTCATCAGCTGACAATGACTTGTTTAGTAGCTGCCAGTGACCCCTTCACCAGCTGACAATGACTTGTTTAGTAGCTGCCAGTGACCCCTTCACCAGCTGACAATGACTTATTTAGTAGCTGCCAGTGATCCCTTCACCAGCTGTCAATTTGTTTAGTAGCTGCCAGTGACCCCTTCACCAGCTTACAATGACCTCTTCTCTAGCTGACAATGACTTGTTTAGTAGATCCCAATCACCTCTTCTCCAGCTGTCAATTACTTGTTTAGTAGCTGCCAGTGACCTTTTCTCCAGCTTACAATGACCTCTTCTCTAGCTGACAATGACTTGTTTAGTAGCTCCAAATCACCTCTTCTCCAGCTGTCAATGACTTGTTTAGTAGCGGCCAGTGACCTTTTCTCCAGCTTACAATGACCTCTTCTCTAGCTGACAATGACTTGTTTAGTAGCTCCCAATCACCTCTTCTCCAGCTGTCAATGACTTGTTTAGTAGCTGCCAGTGACCTCTTCTCCAGCTGACAATGACCTCTTCTTTAGCTGACAATGACTTGTTTAGTAGCACACAGTGACCTATTCTCTAGCTGACAATGACCGTTTCACTAGCTGACGATGACTTGTTTAGCAGCTCCCAGTAACCTCTTTCCTATCAGCCAATGACTTATTTAGTAGCTTCCAAAGCGTTTTCATTAGCCATCAATAATCCATTAATTAACTAACAGTGACCTCATCGGTAGCTCTGAATAACCCATTAATTAGAAAATAATGACCTATTTAGTTTCTCTCAGTGATATTTCTTTTAGCCCCCACAATACTCTATGAAACTCCATAAAAAGTGTAGCGAAAATGGCAACATATGTCTGCGAAGTCTAATCCTGGTTCGTCTCACTTTACTGCATCTAGGATATAAAAGGAAAGAGGCAACCCGGGCGTTGTCCTGTGTTCTGTTCTTTCTGGCATCCCGCTTTTTCTAACCTCAGATATGTTCTTCCGATTGGTGATCTGAGCACCTTGTGTGATGCTAGCGCGTCAGGCAGAAATGATCTATAGAAACGTCTTCCGTAAGGGGACATGAAAGATATCAGATATATTTTTGAAGAGCCTTTTTAGTGATTCTACTGTCGTCCTGTCGATAGTCTGCATGCTCTGAACTCACCGTAGAGCAACTGCTTCTAGAGGTATTCATTAGTCCCGCGTTCAATATGTCCCATCAATATAATCCGGGTTCTGCGCAGAAGCGAATGCATGCTACACATAACAGCAGCGAAGATCTTTAAATATCTTCCTCGGGATTTTAAATACCTTTCCAAGAGATCTACAAAACGTCATTAACTCTATATATTTATTATCGTTTTACCACAACCTCCCAACATTCCTTGCCTTTCCTCTTCAAACTAATCCTAAACCTAATACGCTCCTCCAACAATCCATCAATCCACAGACTCACTTCTAACTCCGTCCTCAAGATAAAACACGCCAGCCATCAACTCATATTCCCTATACAAGCCTGACATGTTGACAGATGTATGAAGAAGACAGTTGTCATCACGAGTCAGTTAATAGCCGAACTTCCTGGACTCATTAGGGTTACCAGATTATTCAACAAACCAGGCTTGTACTAACTAACTCCCCTTATCTGTGACGTCCTCAACTAAACAAACGTGAAATATTCAGAACTCGGAACATTCAGTTTTCTTTGTCAGAGATGCTCAATATGTCCGACTATGGGGGCTTCGCTAGCTTTCTCACTAGCTCTTCATTATAGCGATACACACATACACAGGCATACACATTCACAAACAAATAGACATTTAGAAATACACTCACATACACAGTCGGGATCAAGATGCTGAGCAGCGCATGAGCTGCAGTGGTCAGCTACCTATAGCTGACTGCTAGCGCCAGGGCCAGCGAACCAGAGCTGCCAAGACCCTTCTACACCTCCACGCGGTGATCCTGGATAACAGGCTTCAGCAGGGTAGACTGGCTAAGGAGAAGAGATCGAAGAGGGAATGCTAACCCGGTATTCAAAAAATGCTTACTGAAGTCGGATGTGTTGGACCGAAAGGTGCAAATATCGCAGTCAAGCTGTAAACCACGACACAACGCATTCCGTTCTCTGGACTACATTCTGCTACTTAAGCCCTTTCAGGGTTTGGTAGTGGGAGATTGAGAACGAACGAAGCCAAGCCAGATACACAGTCAAATATATACCCCGACACAGACATGGCCAAAAAGAAAGACATTCACGCAAGCAGTCAGACACAAAGGCGCAGAATGACAGATGCAAATACATACGCAAAAGAAGATATGCACATATATACACAGACACAAATACATGAGCAAACACACCAATGAACAAACGCACACAGGCGCAGCAAAATACGCACATATACACATATACACACACTTACACATGGAGACCTGGACACATACACATATAGACACACACACGGATACAAACACCACATCCACTGACCTACATTCATGTACAAACGATGGACTCCCATGCAAACACATATTCAGACTCAAAAATACATACATTCATACTATATATCAACATATAGACACACACTGGCAGAAACACATACACAAGCAAACGCAGTGCAAACAAATGTATGATGGTATAAAGAAGGCTATTGGTCCTGCGATTAGGAAAACTGTACCGCTCAAATCCAGCACTGGCAAAAAAATAACATCAAGGAAAGCAGATGGCGCGATTGTTCGATCCCTATTCTAAGGTGTACTGTATAACAACAGTCATTCTTAACTTACCATCTTTATACTGGTTTAGAAGACTTTGCAGAGTCTGTATACAACCAGTTCCATTTACATCACCTTGCTCTAGAAGCTGTACGCATCCAATCTATTTTTAAATGAATTAACCGTCCCAGCCTCCACCACCTCACTTGGCAATGCATTCCAAGCATTCACAACTCTCTGGCTAAAAGAAATACATCCTAATATCTAATCTGGACCTCTCCTTAGTCAACTTGTAGCTGTGCCCTCTTGTTGGGGGTTGTATTTTAAAAAAAAAACTTGTTATAATCTAACTTATCCATTCCTCTGATCATCTTGTACACCTGTATTAAGTCACCACGCATTCTTCTCTCTTCAAGACACTGTAAGCCGGTTTTAAAAAATCTTTCCTCATAAATGTAATTCTGGAATCCCACTATCAGCTTTGTCGCTCTCTTTTGTATTCTCTCCAGCATGTCTATATCCCCTCTCTGATAAGGACTCAACACCTGTACACAGTACTCTAATCTAGGTCTAACTAAAGCTTAATACAGTTTGACTTTCACTTCCCTGCTCCTATGTTTAATATTTCTTTTTATCATCCCTAACACTGCATTTTCATTTTTTACTGCTACCTTAACTTGCTCACTCACTTTACATGTATGATCTATTATAACCTCTGAGTCCCTTTATTTCTTTATCTTTCTAATATTGTTCTCCCCCATTCTGTAATTATGTTCCATATTGGATCTACCCATGTGCATGACTGTACATGTATTTACATTAAACTCCATTTGCCAGATTACAGACCATTCTCGAATTTTATCTAAATCCGACCTCAATATATCCACTTCTGCTTTAGATGAGATACTACTGCATAGTTTTGTGTCATCAGCAAATTTGGCAATAATGGATCCCATACCTATGTCCAAATCATTTATATATATCAAGAATAAAATTGGTCCCAAAACCGAGCCCTGTGGCACACCACTTGTCACTTCACACCACTCAGAGTACTCCTTATTTATACCCACCCATTGTCTTCTTCCCGTTAACCAATTTTCAATCCATTTGGCAACTTCCCCACCTATTCCATGTGATTTTAACTTTCGAAATAATCTTTGATGAGGTACTCCATCAAAGGCCTTTGCAAAATCCAGATAAATAACATCCACAGGCTCGCCTTCATCTGACACTTTGGTAACCTCCTCCATGAATTCTAATAGATGTGTTAAGCATGATCTCCCTCTAGTAAACCCATGCTGACTATTTCTAATTAGATTAAATTTGTCTAAATGCATTACAATGTTTTCTTTGATTATTGACTCTGACAATTTACAGACTATGCTCGTTTAAGTCACCGGTCTATAATTTGCTGGATCTGATTTTTTGCCTTTTTTGAATAAGGGGATCACTCCTGCATCTTTCTAATCCCGTGGAACAATCCCTTTTGTAAGTGATTGAGAACATAATATAGCCAATTGTTTTGCTAGTTGGTCTCTAATTTCATACAGCAATTTTGGATGAATACCATCTTGTCTGGACATTTATTCACTTTCAACCCCTCCAATCTTTTAAAAACCATTTCCTCTGTAATACAGATTGATTTTAATCTCGCTGTATGCATGTCTCTTTGAAAAATATCTATAGGCTCTGGGATCTTGGAGCAGTCCTCTTTTGTGCAGACTGTGCCAAAGTACTGATTGAGCAGATTAGCTGCCTCCCTATTCTCACTTATTATTTTCCCTGTACTGTCTATGAGAGGGCCTACTTTGTCTTTCGTTCTTTGTTTATTTCTAACATAAGAAAAGACGCTTTTACTGTCAGTCTTGATCCTCTGAGCAAGTTTTTTTTCGAAGTCTATTTTTGCTGTTTTATTCGCTTTCTTAGATATTATCTGCTTGTCCAAATATTTTACATATGTTTCTTTTGATTTACCTGCCTCTTTATATTTTTTCCATACTTTTTTTTCGCTCTTCTGCATTTCACTACAAATCTAGTTATCCACTTTTTACGCTTGGGGTTTACCTCCCTACATGGAACACATTCCTCTTGTAGCGTTTCTAAAACTGTTTTAAAACTCTCCCACTCCTGTTCAACATCTGTTCCTACGACAATATATTTTCAGATTATGTGGTTCGCTGCCTCTTTCATCCTCTTAACATCTGCCTTAGAGTAGTCGTATATTCGCGTGTTTATGTTTACTTCTTTCCCTGCAATAAGATCCCAACGGATGATTTGATGGTCACTTGAGCCAAACAGTTCCCCAACGGTAACGTTTTCAATCATATTTTCCTGTGTAGTAAAAACTAGGTCGAGTATGTTTTTGCCTCTGGTGGCTGCTTCTACATGTTGAATTAAAAAATTGTCAGTTATGCACTTAACAAAAGGCTTTGACTCTACAAGTGCTTCTGCTATATCCCATTTTATTTCTGGAAAGTTGAAATCTCCCATTAATAATAATTTTCCTTCACTTGCCTTTGCTATGCTACTAATCAGCTCCTCATCTTCTTCTTTTTGACTTGATGGACATCTATAGCACAATCACTGTTTTTTCACCCCCCACTTTCTATTTCTCCCCATACACTTTCATTTTTGTTACCACATGATAAATACTCTTTGATCGTTATATTAACAGAATGTATACAGTATAATAAAACGCCACTTCCCTTAGTCTTGTCTCCAACTACCCTATCTTTCCTTAACATTGTATATCCCTCAATTTCAAGTTCGCTATCTGCAATCTCCTCATATGTCCATGATTCTGTTAACCCTATTATATCTGGTTTTTCTTCTTCTACATACAGTTCCAATTCTTCTCTTTTATTTACTATGCTTCTAACATTTGCATAAAAACATTTTAGTTTGTAATTGCTTTGGTTTTCCTCTTTTTGCTTCTGCTTCATCATTTTAGTGTTTGCTTTTCCACTATGTATTTCACACTTCCCTGACACCAACTCTCCCCTTTGACTACATCCTCTATAGCACCCTATTGTAGGCCTATATTTAGTCTCATACATCATAGGCCTTACTAGTTTAAATTTCTAACACAATCATTGAACATATACTTTGCTACAACATGTTGTCCTATCTCATTTAGATGTAAACCTCCCCTATCTAACATTTTACTTTTGTCTACTTTAACATCAATAAATTCCATTCCCATGTCCGCACACATCACCTGTAACCTAAGGTTGATACCTATTATTTTGCTATCTAGATAGTCTGACCCATCTGCTCTATCTAAAATGCTCATCATTGTGACCTTTCTAAACTTTTTTTCCTTAAGTGTTCCCATAAGACTTTTATATTTATCCATAATTATTTCTGTACCATCTCTCTTTACATTATTTGTTCCTACCAATACTACCACATGACTGTTTCCTTTGTCATCTATCCTCTTTATTCTCCCCTCCAAATCCTCTATTTTTGCTCCCCCAATATCCATTCTTTCGAACAAATGGCGATAATGAATGTGCACGCAGATGGAGAGGAAGGGGAGAGAAGAGCAGAGAAAGAAAGAAAAGTGCCAGAAAGAGAACATTTCGAAGAAAGTCAGATAGACTTGGGTTAAAATATCTACGGATAGGCTACTAGAATTGCCGTAGCCACCCAACGCGAAGTGATTCTCAAAAAATTGGTGTACAGTTTCGACATATTCATGATCCAGAAGACCTGCTTGAAGGAGAATGTTGCCATCAAGTGTCCAGGATACAGGTGCTACAGTAATCCATGCGGGCCCGGCAAGCGGGGACTGGCGATGTATGTGAAGCAAGAACTTCCCCAGACATGGATAGATACTAGCACCTTTAAAATTAAGGAAGTCGAACTACAAGGGATTGAAGTAACAAGCAACCACCAAGAATGGAGAATCTACAACGTATACGCTCACGTAGATCACCTCTTCCAGGACGTAAAGTGGGAATTTCTGTCAGACTTGTCAGAGTCACAGAGCAAAAAGTGCCTCATTGCAGATGACTTTAATGCTAGGTCAAAGGAGTGAGGAAATGTCACTGAAAATAGGCAAGGGATCGCCTTGAGTCAGGCATTAGTCCACACAAACCTCACTGTAGTGAATGACGGACGTCCAACTAGAATAGCATCTCGACCGGGAGATACGGATGTGTTAGGAAAACTGTACCGCTCAAATCCAGCACTGGCAAAAAAATAACATCAAGGAAAGCAGATGGCGCGATTGTTCGATCCCTATTCTAAGGGGTACTGTATAACAACAGTCATTCTTAACTTACCATCTTTATACTGGTTTAGAAGACTTTGCAGAGTCTGTATACAACCAGTTCCATTTACATCACCTTGCTCTAGAAGCTGTACGCATCCAATCTATTTTTAAATGAATTAACCGTCCCAGCCTCCACCACCTCACTTGGCAATGCATTCCAAGCATTCACAACTCTCTGGCTAAAAGAAATACATCCTAATATCTAATCTGGACCTCTCCTTAGTCAACTTGTAGCTGTGCCCTCTTGTTGGGGGTTGTATTTTAAAAAAAAAACTTGTTATAATCTAACTTATCCATTCCTCTGATCATCTTGTACACCTGTATTAAGTCACCACGCATTCTTCTCTCTTCAAGACACTGTAAGCCGGTTTTAAAAAATCTTTCCTCATAAATGTAATTCTGGAATCCCACTATCAGCTTTGTCGCTCTCTTTTGTATTCTCTCCAGCATGTCTATATCCCCTCTCTGATAAGGACTCAACACCTGTACACAGTACTCTAATCTAGGTCTAACTAAAGCTTAATACAGTTTGACTTTCACTTCCCTGCTCCTATGTTTAATATTTCTTTTTATCATCCCTAACACTGCATTTTCATTTTTTACTGCTACCTTAACTTGCTCACTCACTTTACATGTATGATCTATTATAACCTCTGAGTCCCTTTATTTCTTTATCTTTCTAATATTGTTCTCCCCCATTCTGTAATTATGTTCCATATTGGATCTACCCATGTGCATGACTGTACATGTATTTACATTAAACTCCATTTGCCAGATTACAGACCATTCTCGAATTTTATCTAAATCCGACCTCAATATATCCACTTCTGCTTTAGATGAGATACTACTGCATAGTTTTGTGTCATCAGCAAATTTGGCAATAATGGATCCCATACCTATGTCCAAATCATTTATATATATCAAGAATAAAATTGGTCCCAAAACCGAGCCCTGTGGCACACCACTTGTCACTTCACACCACTCAGAGTACTCCTTATTTATACCCACCCATTGTCTTCTTCCCGTTAACCAATTTTCAATCCATTTGGCAACTTCCCCACCTATTCCATGTGATTTTAACTTTCGAAATAATCTTTGATGAGGTACTCCATCAAAGGCCTTTGCAAAATCCAGATAAATAACATCCACAGGCTCGCCTTCATCTGACACTTTGGTAACCTCCTCCATGAATTCTAATAGATGTGTTAAGCATGATCTCCCTCTAGTAAACCCATGCTGACTATTTCTAATTAGATTAAATTTGTCTAAATGCATTACAATGTTTTCTTTGATTATTGACTCTGACAATTTACAGACTATGCTCGTTTAAGTCACCGGTCTATAATTTGCTGGATCTGATTTTTTGCCTTTTTTGAATAAGGGGATCACTCCTGCATCTTTCTAATCCCGTGGAACAATCCCTTTTGTAAGTGATTGAGAACATAATATAGCCAATTGTTTTGCTAGTTGGTCTCTAATTTCATACAGCAATTTTGGATGAATACCATCTTGTCTGGACATTTATTCACTTTCAACCCCTCCAATCTTTTAAAAACCATTTCCTCTGTAATACAGATTGATTTTAATCTCGCTGTATGCATGTCTCTTTGAAAAATATCTATAGGCTCTGGGATCTTGGAGCAGTCCTCTTTTGTGCAGACTGTGCCAAAGTACTGATTGAGCAGATTAGCTGCCTCCCTATTCTCACTTATTATTTTCCCTGTACTGTCTATGAGAGGGCCTACTTTGTCTTTCGTTCTTTGTTTATTTCTAACATAAGAAAAGACGCTTTTACTGTCAGTCTTGATCCTCTGAGCAAGTTTTTTTTCGAAGTCTATTTTTGCTGTTTTATTCGCTTTCTTAGATATTATCTGCTTGTCCAAATATTTTACATATGTTTCTTTTGATTTACCTGCCTCTTTATATTTTTTCCATACTTTTTTTTCGCTCTTCTGCATTTCACTACAAATCTAGTTATCCACTTTTTACGCTTGGGGTTTACCTCCCTACATGGAACACATTCCTCTTGTAGCGTTTCTAAAACTGTTTTAAAACTCTCCCACTCCTGTTCAACATCTGTTCCTACGACAATATATTTTCAGATTATGTGGTTCGCTGCCTCTTTCATCCTCTTAACATCTGCCTTAGAGTAGTCGTATATTCGCGTGTTTATGTTTACTTCTTTCCCTGCAATAAGATCCCAACGGATGATTTGATGGTCACTTGAGCCAAACAGTTCCCCAACGGTAACGTTTTCAATCATATTTTCCTGTGTAGTAAAAACTAGGTCGAGTATGTTTTTGCCTCTGGTGGCTGCTTCTACATGTTGAATTAAAAAATTGTCAGTTATGCACTTAACAAAAGGCTTTGACTCTACAAGTGCTTCTGCTATATCCCATTTTATTTCTGGAAAGTTGAAATCTCCCATTAATAATAATTTTCCTTCACTTGCCTTTGCTATGCTACTAATCAGCTCCTCATCTTCTTCTTTTTGACTTGATGGACATCTATAGCACAATCACTGTTTTTTCACCCCCCACTTTCTATTTCTCCCCATACACTTTCATTTTTGTTACCACATGATAAATACTCTTTGATCGTTATATTAACAGAATGTATACAGTATAATAAAACGCCACTTCCCTTAGTCTTGTCTCCAACTACCCTATCTTTCCTTAACATTGTATATCCCTCAATTTCAAGTTCGCTATCTGCAATCTCCTCATATGTCCATGATTCTGTTAACCCTATTATATCTGGTTTTTCTTCTTCTACATACAGTTCCAATTCTTCTCTTTTATTTACTATGCTTCTAACATTTGCATAAAAACATTTTAGTTTGTAATTGCTTTGGTTTTCCTCTTTTTGCTTCTGCTTCATCATTTTAGTGTTTGCTTTTCCACTATGTATTTCACACTTCCCTGACACCAACTCTCCCCTTTGACTACATCCTCTATAGCACCCTATTGTAGGCCTATATTTAGTCTCATACATCATAGGCCTTACTAGTTTAAATTTCTAACACAATCATTGAACATATACTTTGCTACAACATGTTGTCCTATCTCATTTAGATGTAAACCTCCCCTATCTAACATTTTACTTTTGTCTACTTTAACATCAATAAATTCCATTCCCATGTCCGCACACATCACCTGTAACCTAAGGTTGATACCTATTATTTTGCTATCTAGATAGTCTGACCCATCTGCTCTATCTAAAATGCTCATCATTGTGACCTTTCTAACCTTTTTTACCTTAAGTGTTCCCATAAGACTTTTATATTTATCCATAATTATTTCTGTACCATCTCTCTTTACATTATTTGTTCCTACCAATACTACCACATGACTGTTTCCTTTGTCATCTATCCTCTTTATTCTCCCCTCCAAATCCTCTATTTTTGCTCCCCCAATATCCATTCTTTCGAACAAATGGCGATAATGAATGTGCACGCAGATGGAGAGGAAGGGGAGAGAAGAGCAGAGAAAGAAAGAAAAGTGCCAGAAAGAGAACATTTCGAAGAAAGTCAGATAGACTTGGGTTAAAATATCTACGGATAGGCTACTAGAATTGCCGTAGCCACCCAACGCGAAGTGATTCTCAAAAAATTGGTGTACAGTTTCGACATATTCATGATCCAGAAGACCTGCTTGAAGGAGAATGTTGCCATCAAGTGTCCAGGATACAGGTGCTACAGTAATCCATGCGGGCCCGGCAAGCGGGGACTGGCGATGTATGTGAAGCAAGAACTTCCCCAGACATGGATAGATACTAGCACCTTTAAAATTGAGGAAGTCGAACTACAAGGGATTGAAGTAACAAGCAACCACCAAGAATGGAGAATCTACAACGTATACGCTCACGTAGATCACCTCTTCCAGGACGTAAAGTGGGAATTTCTGTCAGACTTGTCAGAGTCACAGAGCAAAAAGTGCCTCATTGCAGATGACTTTAATGCTAGGTCAAAGGAGTGAGGAAATGTCACTGAAAATAGGCAAGGGATCGCCTTGAGTCAGGCATTAGTCCACACAAACCTCACTGTAGTGAATGACGGACGTCCAACTAGAATAGCATCTCGACCGGGAGATACGGATGTGTTAGGAAAACTGTACCGCTCAAATCCAGCACTGGCAAAAAAATAACATCAAGGAAAGCAGATGGCGCGATTGTTCGATCCCTATTCTAAGGGGTACTGTATAACAACAGTCATTCTTAACTTACCATCTTTATACTGGTTTAGAAGACTTTGCAGAGTCTGTATACAACCAGTTCCATTTACATCACCTTGCTCTAGAAGCTGTACGCATCCAATCTATTTTTAAATGAATTAACCGTCCCAGCTTCCACCACCTCACTTGGCAATGCATTCCAATCATTCACAACTCTCTGGCTAAAAGAAATACATCCTAATATCTAATCTGGACCTCTCCTTAGTCAACTTGTAGCTGTGGCCTCTTGTTGGGGGTTGTATTTTTAAAAAAAAACTTGTTATAATCTAACTTATCCATTCCTCTGATAATCTTGTACACCTGTATTAAGTCACCACGAATTCTTCTCTCTTCCAGACACTGTAAGCCGGTTTTTAAAAATCTTTCCTCATAAATGTAATTCTGGAATCCCACTATCAGCTTTGTCGCTCTCTTTTGTATTCTCTCCAGCATGTCTATATCCCCTCTCTGATAAGGACTCAACACCTGTACACAGTACTCTAATCTAGGTCTAACTAAAGCTTAATACAGTTTGACTTTCACTTCCCTGCTCCTATGTTTAATATTTCTTTTTATCATCCCTAACATTGCATTTTCATTTTTTACTGCTACCTTAACTTGCTCACTCACCTTACATGTATGATCTATTATAACCTCTGAGTCCCTTTATTTCTTTATCTTTCTAATATTGTTCTCCCCCATTCTGTAATTATGTTCCATATTGGATCTACCCATGTGCATGACTGTACATGTATTTGCATTAAACTCCATTTGCCAGATTACAGACCATTCTCGAATTTTATCTAAATCCGACCTCAATATATCCACTTCTGCTTTAGATGAGATACTACTGCATAGTTTTGTGTCATCAGCAAATTTGGCAATAATGGATCCCATACCTATGTCCAAATCATTTATATATATCAAGAATAAAATTGGTCCCAAAACCGAGCCCTGTGGCACACCACTTTTCACTTCACACCACTCAGAGTTCTCCTTATTTATACCCACCCATTGTCTTCTTCCCGTTAACCAATTTTCAATCCATTTGGCAACTTCCCCACCTATTCCATGTGATTTTAACTTTCGAAATAATCTTTGATGAGGTACTCCATCAAAGGCCTTTGCAAAATCCAGATAAATAACATCCATAGGCTCGCCTTCATCTAACACTTTGGTAACCTCCTCCATGAATTCTAATAGATTTGTTAAACATGATCTCCCTCTGGTAAACCCATGCTGATTATTTCTAATTAGATTAAATTTGTCTAAATTCTCATAGGCCCACAGGAGCCAGTCCATCACATTACATGTGCCCTGCTTGGGTAAATAAAAGTGTGTGGGTGTCGTGTCCCTAGGAAGCTGACAACGGATATGAAACAGCGCCGACAGCAGGTGTGTCCGGTTCTTCTAACGCAATTTGAATAGGAAGGCGATGCCTTTATCCGCCGAATCATTTGGGACTGTGAGGGCGTAATGCAAATTGAATTTTTGGAGCACGACAGTACCGTCAACTCCGAACGAAATGTAAAAACTTTGCAGAAACTTCGAGCACGATTGCTGCGTGCTACTGTGAGCAAGCACGCAGTTCTTCAGCATGAAATTCCTCGCTCACACAGAAGTCGGCAAAAAGATACTGCATTGGAGCGTCTAAAGTTTGATGACATTTTACAGCACCCATCGTACAGCCCCGTTGAAAGAACACCTCAGCGAAACCGTTACGCTTCTGGCGTGGAGGTGCAGGCTGTTGTGTGTACCGAGTTTCGGAATAAGTCAGATTTTTTTTCTCTAAGGGATGCAACAACTTATCCGAAGTTTGCGTTTGTGTGTGGACCGGAATAATGACTAGGTTGAAAAATATACACACATTACCTAAAAGACATTCCAAATTTTATGAAAATATACACACATTACCTAAAAGACATTCCAAATTTTATGAAAATATACACACATTACCTAAAAGACATTCCACATTTTATGAAAATATACACACATTACCTAAAAGACATTCCAAATTTTATGAAAATATACACACATTACCAAAAAGAAATTCCAAATTTTATGAAAATATACACACATTACCTAAAAGACATTCCAAATTTTATGAAAATATACACACATTACCTAAAAGACATTCCAAATTTTATAAAAATATATACACATTACCTAAAAGACATTCCAAATTTTATGAAAATATACACACATTACCTAAAAGACATTCCAAATTTTATGAAAATATACACACATTACCTAAAAGACATTCCACATTTTATGAAAATATACACACATTACCTAAAAGACATTCCAAATTTTATGAAAATATACACACATTACCTAAAAGACATTCCAAATTTTATGAAAATATACACACATTACCTAAAAGACATTCCAAATTTTATGAAAATATACACACATTACCTAAAAGACATTCCGAATTTTATGAAAATATACACACATTACCTAAAAGAATTCCAAATTTTATGAAAATATACACACATTACCTAAAAGACATTCCAAATTTTATGAAAATATACACACATTACCTAAAAGACATTCCAAATTTTATGAAAATATACACAGATTACCTAAAAGACATTCCAAATGTTATGAAAATATACACACATTACCTAAAAGACATTCAAAATTTTATGAAAATATACACACATTACCTAAAAGAATTCCAAATTTTATGAAAATATACACACATTACCTAAAAGACATTCCAAATTTTATGAAAATATACACACATTACCTAAAAGACATTCCAAATTTTATGAAAATATACACACATTACCTAAAAGTCATTCCAAATTTTATGAAAATATACACACATTACCTAAAAGACATTCCAAATTTTATGAAAATATACACATATTACCTAAAAGACATTCCAAATTTTATGAAAATATACACACATTACCTAAACGACATTCCAAATTTTATGAAAATATACACACATTACCTAAAAGACATTCCAAATTTTATGAAAATATACACACATTACCTAAAAGACATTCCAAATTTTATGAAAATATACACACATTACCTAAAAGACATTCCAAATTTTATAAAATAAAAACATTACCTAAAAGACATTCCAAATTTTATGAAAATATACACACATTACCTAAAAGACATTCCAAATTTTATGAAAATATACACACATTACCTAAAAGACATTCCAAATTTTATAAAAATTTACACACATTACCTAAAAGACATTCCAAATTTTATGAAAATATACACACATTACCTAAAAGACATTCCAAATTTTATGAAAATATACACACATTACCTAAAAGACATTCCAAATTTTATGAAAATATACACACATTACCTAAAAGACATTCCAAATTTTATGAAAATATACACACATTACCTAAAAGACATTCCAAATTTTATGAAAATATACACACATTACCTAAAAGACATTCCAAATTTTATGAAAATATACACACATTACCTAAAAGACATTCCAAATTTTATGAAAAAAAACACACATTACCTAAAAGAATTCCAAATTTTATGAAAATATTCACACATTACCTAAAAGACATTCAAAATTTTATGAAAATATACACACATTACCTAAAAGACATTCCAAATTTTATGAAAATATACACACATTACCTAAAAGACATTCCAAATTTTATGAAAATATACACACATTACCTAAAAGACATTCCAAATTTTATGAAAATATACACACATTACATAAAAGACATTCCAAATTTTATGAAAATATACACACATTACCTAAAAGACATTCCAAATTTTATGAAAATATACACACATTACCTAAAAGACATTCCAAATTTTATGAAAATATACACACATTACCTAAAAGACATTCCACATTTTATGAAAATATACACACATTACCTAAAAGACATTCCAAATTTTTTGAAAATATACACACATTACCAAAAAGAAATTCCAAATTTTATGAAAATATACACACATTACCTAAAAGACATTCCAAATTTTATGAAAATATACACACATTACCTAAAAGACATTCCAAATTTTATGAAAATATATACACATTACCTAAAAGACATTCCAAATTTTATGAAAATATACACACATTACCTAAAAGACATTCCAAATTTTATGAAAATATACACACATTACCTAAAAGACATTCCACATTTTATGAAAATATACACACATTACCTAAAAGACATTCCAAATTTTATGAAAATACACACACATTACCTAAAAGACATTCCAAATTTTATGAAAATATACACACATTACCTAAAAGACATTCCAAATTTTATGAAAATATACACACATTACCTAAAAGACATTCCAAATTTTATGAAAATATACACACATTACCTAAAAGAATTCCAAATTTTATGAAAATATACACACATTACCTAAAAGACATTCCAAATTTTATGAAAATATACACACATTACCTAAAAGACATTCCAAATTTTATGAAAATATACACAGATTACCTAAAAGACATTCCAAATGTTATGAAAATATACACACATTACCTAAAAGACATTCAAAATTTTATGAAAATATACACACATTACCTAAAAGAATTCCAAATTTTATGAAAATATACACACATTACCTAAAAGACATTCCAAATTTTATGAAAATATACACACATTACCTAAAAGACATTCCAAATTTTATGAAAATATACACACATTACCTAAAAGTCATTCCAAATTTTATGAAAATATACACACATTACCTAAAAGACATTCCAAATTTTATGAAAATATACACATATTACCTAAAAGACATTCCAAATTTTATGAAAATATACACACATTACCTAAACGACATTCCAAATTTTATGAAAATATACACACATTACCTAAAAGACATTCCAAATTTTATGAAAATATACACACATTACCTAAAAGACATTCCAAATTTTATGAAAATATACACACATTACCTAAAAGACATTCCAAATTTTATGAAAATATACACACATTACCTAAAAGACATTCCAAATTTTATAAAATAAAAACATTACCTAAAAGACATTCCAAATTTTATGAAAATATACACACATTACCTAAAAGACATTCCAAATTTTATGAAAATATACACACATTACCTAAAAGACATTCCAAATTTTATAAAAATTTACACACATTACCTAAAAGACATTCCAAATTTTATGAAAATATACACACATTACCTAAAAGACATTCCAAATTTTATGAAAATATACACACATTACCTAAAAGACATTCCAAATTTTATGAAAATATACACACATTACCTAAAAGACATTCCAAATTTTATGAAAATATACACACATTACCTAAAAGACATTCCAAATTTTATGAAAATATACACACATTACCTAAAAGACATTCCAAATTTTATGAAAATATACACACATTACCTAAAAGACATTCCAAATTTTATGAAAAAAAACACACATTACCTAAAAGAATTCCAAATTTTATGAAAATATTCACACATTACCTAAAAGACATTCAAAATTTTATGAAAATATACACACATTACCTAAAAGACATTCCAAATTTTATGAAAATATACACACATTACCTAAAAGACATTCCAAATTTTATGAAAATATACACACATTACCTAAAAGACATTCCAAATTTTATGAAAATATACACACATTACCTAAAAGACATTCCAAATTTTATAAAAATTTACACACATTACCTGAAAGACATTCCAAATTTTATGAAAATATACACACATTACCTAAAAGACATTCCAAATTTTATGAAAATATACACACATTACCTAAAAGACATTCAAAATTTTATGAAAATATACACACATTACCTAAAAGACATTCCAAATTTTATAAAAATTTACACACATTACCTAAAAGACATTCCAAATTTTATGAAAATATACACACATTACCTAAAAGACATTCCAAATTTTATGAAAATATACACACATTACCTAAAAGACATTCCAAATTTTATGAAAATATACACATATTACCTAAAAGACATTCCAAATTTTATGGAAATATACACACATTACCTAAAAGACATTCCAAATTTTATGAAAATATACCGCTGATATGTACATTTTGCAATTAATAATGAAATTATCTCCTCAATGCCAACAAATTTCAAATCGCGATATGCAACGGTTTGAGGTTTCTGACATGTTTGCTATTGCTATGAACTGTCGATGTTTGTTTCACAAGCATATGAAAGGGTGATTACCAATACAGCCAGATAAACGTTGATCTTTGTAGCAACACAGATTTCCCATGTGCTCTAGTCTACCAATAACAACAATCGTCTTGGCAAACCTGTTGTGGACCTCTGAGTATATAGTCGCTTCTCTTGTTTGAGTACTGCTTAGAGAGAGAAAACTATCAACTGCTTTGATATGTTGGCTCTGAACACTGATCTGTGATACGGCTTCTCTTGAGCAAGCAGAGACATTACTTAGGTTTTTTTTTGGTGCTGACTGTACGACACAAGTTGATACACGCTGCTGAAAACGTATTCATTGTTGTACAGTTATCATCAAAAAGAAGATCTAAGATGGCTGCTTCTTCCACCTTTGTGAGGGACTATGGGTACCTTAGATTCAATAGCTTCTCATCATTCATATTTGTGATATCTATGATAGTGGTATACCATGTATATAATTAGAAAATACGTGAGCAGATACCATTCTGAAGAACGTTTAAGCTAGTACACATCCTTGTTTTATTCTCGTTATGACTGACAAGGATGCAGACAATTCACTATCATTCAGTACTTGAGGAAACTTCCATCGTAATACTGAAGTCTGAAGTTTGCTGCGAGCGTGTAGGTGAAACATGGTGCTAGTTTGAGATATGTGCTGTGTAGCACATAAGCTCAACTATAGAAGCTCATCACTTTTACATTTAGCTGTTCCACGTGGTCCAAGTAATTTATCCCAGGTCTGGCAGTTGCTTCCAACTCTAATATTGAAGTCTACAATGGTAATGAGCTACTCTGTCTCTGGCCCTGACGAGGTGACAGTTCAGTTCCTCATAGAACAGATCTTTCATAGTATCGTGCTGGTGATTATTGTGGCGGAGACACTCATGGTAACACAACCTTTGACATATTTTGGTTGTTTAACAAGCCAGATATCGAGACAAGAACTGGCGGTGAATTCAACACCAGACTAGCAACTTTTCTTGAGTGCCGCATCAACTGCAAAAGAATGTTTTAGAAACATCTTCTCGTCTATCAGTGGTGTCTCACACAGAGCTTCTTTATCAATATTGTGGCGTGACGTCATCCTGTATTGTCATATCCCCGCTGTTGCTGTCTTGCAACGTTCGCACGATCCACGGGTCCGCAGCGAAAGTCTTCTGTATTTTATTTGTTTTTGACCGAATTCCCCTCGGTTGGATCATGGCTTAAGCTGGTCAGAAAAAGGTCGAAATAGGCTGTGTTTAGCAAACCCTTACAGATCCCGTTCTCGTGCTATGGATGCGCGAAGAGAGCCGGTAAATACGGTTGATTAGTCGCTTAATTCGCTTCCGTGTTTCTACTGCTTCTAGTTCAGGCGAAGAGCAACTATAGCCTGAGCAGTCTGTGTGCAGATTGTGTCTGCAGTTTCGGCTTGCCCACACATGCTCTCCCATCTTCACTGGACGTGTGAATAACGACAAGACATTATGTGTTAATGGTGTTTATCTGCGGATGTGAGTTGCGCTTCAGATTAAGATAGACAGACATGTACGTGCGTAGACACATACACGTACAAAAGGGCACACACGATGACAGGCACACGCAGACAGATGCACATAACAAATTATTTTACACAAGGAAGTACATATTATAAATATAAAAAGGAACTCATACATTCATTCCACAGAATAAGAGAGGGAGAGAGAGAGGGAGAGAGAGCGAGAGAGAGAAAGAGAAAGATAAAGATAATAAGTTGAAAGATGCATATCCACACAAGTAAATAAACAAGATAACACAAGCTCAACCACCAGATCAACAAGATTAGACAGGTTCAACAACTAGGTCAACACGATTAGACAGGTTCAACAACTAGGTCAACAAGACGAGACAGGTTCAACAACTAGGTGAACAAGATAAGACACGAGCAACAACTAGGTCAACTAGATAAGACAGGTTCAACAACTAGGTAACAAGATAAGACATTCTCAACAACTAGTTCAACAAAAAATAACATGATCAAGAACCAGGTGTGCAAGATTAGACAGGTTCAACAACTAGGTCAACTATACAATACGTGCTCAACAACTAGGTCAACTAAAAACGACAGAATAAACAACTAAGTCACCTAGATAAGACAGGAACAACAACTAGGTCAATAAGATTATACATGCTCAACAGCTAGGTCAACAAGTTACGACAGGGTCAACTAGGTTATCAAGATACGACATGTTCAAGTAGGTCAACAAGATAAGACAGGTTCAACTAGGTCAACTAGATAAGACATGCTCAACAACTAGATCAGCAAGATAAAACAGGCTCAACAACTAGGTCAAGAAGATTAGACAGGCTCAACCACTAGATCCAAAATATAAGACATGCTCAACAACTAGGTCAACAAGATAAGACAGGTTCAACTAGGTCAACATAATGAAACTATATCTGTAGATTTTGTTGTTGTTTGGTAATGCCACATTGAGTAGTTTACTCTTCTGTGCGCCCTGAAAAGGACGTTAAGTGGCTGGTTGCAGTAGCTCTCCTCGCATCCAGAGCATGCTGATGAAGGTAAACCGGGGTCCTAAAGCGGTTCTGCAATGGTTGGCTTCTTCTGCGTGTCACTCATTTACTACATGGATCACGTCGATCCCGAACCTCATTAACCAGGTAACCATGAAAACAGTCCGTTACTGAGAAGCCGAGGTGAACGTCTTGGCCAGTATGTTTTGCCTGACCCTGACTAATATGTCTGATCAGTATATTTTGCCTGACACTAACTAATATGTCTGATCAGTATGTTTTGCCTGACCCTGACTAATGAGTATGATCCGTATATTTAGCCTGACACTGACTAATATGTCTGATCAGTATATTTTGCCTGACACTAACTAATATGTCTGATCAGTATGTTTTGCCTGACCCTGACTAATGAGTATGATCCGTATATTTAGCCTGACACTGACTAATATGTCTGATCAGTATATTTTGCCCGATCAGATGTTGGTCTTCCTTCCCTCAGCACATAATAAGCATCATATATTTTAACATCTGCCAGGTCTTGATTCTTCTTCTTCTTCTTCTTCTGCGTACACAGTCAGACAGTAACCATTATTTTTTCGAAAAAAGCGGCGGTCATCCTGAGACTCTCGCCACTACCATAGAGCTTGTCTTGCAGTTCCACTGGCAATGGCCACATCTGCTCTCTCTGATCCTCGTATGTCGGGCAGTTCTGCAGCAGATGTTCAGTGGTCATTTTACCAGTACCGCACGGGCATTCGTCGGTACACCCTATCTTCAATTTGTTGAAGAGGTGGTACCTCAGTCTGTTGTGGCCAGTGCGAAGTCTGAAGACAACGACCTGCTCTCTTCGGTTCAACTGGTAATAGGCATCGTTTTTGGTGTAACCAGTATGTTCGGTTTCCCATTTGGACATGTACCTGGCTTTGATAAGCCGTTTTGACTCTTCGTACGTCATACTGGTATCTATTTGTGGTAGCCTTGCACCTTCTTTTGCCAGTCTGTCTGCCTCCTCGTTGCCTTAGATGTTGCAGTGTGACGGAACCCACTGTACCACTACCCTTTTTGGTGCGGACTGTTGGCACAGTTTGCAGAGTGCTGCTCTTAAGTCATTAAGCTCAGTGTTTTTCTGGCTTTTTAGCGCTGTGACTACTTCGAGAGCATCTGTCAGCAGGACTATATGGCTCTCATTTTCACTGTGTGTTGCCATTTCTTCCACTGCCGCCCTCAGTGCCTCTGCCTCTTCTCTGAAATTGCTCGTGTACTTACCAGTAGCGAATGACAGTGTTATTTTTCTGCCATTTGGTAGGTTCAGGAATGCTCCTGCCCCTCCGTTCTGTGTAGTGTTTGTTACAGAACCGTCGGTGTATGCATGGGTCCAGTCCATGCTTGGGTAGCTTTTCGTTATGAAGCTTAGGGTAGTGTCTCTCCTTTCTTTTTCGGTCTGGCAGTTTTTGTTTGCAATACCTGGTATATTTTCTACCACCTCTGGAAATATATCCTGCCTCCAAGTAGGTTTTCGTACAGTATTGATGGGTTTTGGTGTTGTTAGTGCGTTTATGGGATCTTCGTGCATCTTTGCTTTGGCTATTTCTGCAAAGTTTCTCCGCTTTAGTTTCCCAGTTCCCAGATTGTTTAGCCTCTGGTACATTGGATGGTCCGTCAGTCTTCGGAGTTTCTCTGACTGCAGCTGGGCTCTGCAGTCTCTTCTGTCGGTCATGGATTGCAGTTTTGTAATCTTTTCAAGTTCTACAATTGGCGTTGACTTCATGCCACCTGTTATGATTCTCATGGCTTGGTTTTGAAGTTTGTTAACTTTATCGAAGTTCGCCTTCGCTGCTGTTGTCCATGCCGCGATGCCATACTCGAGAACTGGTCTCACTCTTCCAGTGTACAGTTTCTTTAGTATGCCTTCGTCTGCTCCCCAGCTTGTGCCAGCAAGTTTCCTCATGATCGCCATTCTTTCTCTGGCTTTCATTCGGTTTCTCTCAATCTGACTTTTCCATGTCATGCGCCGATCAAATGTGACTCCCAGATAGGTTGGGTTGTCGTTTGGCTGCAGGATTTTGCCATTTAGGCTTAGTTTGGTACTTTGGGGTTTTAATGAGAGCGAGAATATTGTGCACGTGGTTTTCTCCTCGTTTATTTTGACCAGCCATGAGTTCGCCCACTCTTCCAGCGATGTTAGGGCCGTTTGCATCCGATTTCTTGCTATGGTGAGATTCTTTTCAGAGGTCCACATAGCCAGATCGTCTGCAAACATTGAGCTATGGACTCTTCTTGGTATATTCTCTGTAATATCGTTTATATATACCAGGAAGAGTGTGGGTGACAGTACTCCCCCTTGGGGTACTCCCTGCTCGAGTGTCACCTTTTTGCTCATCTGCCCTTGTACTTGGACTCTGGCCGTTCTTTGTTTGAGGTAGTGGTTGATCCACTTGTACATCTTCCCACAAACATCACTTCTTCTTAGCTTGACTCTAAGTCCATCCTTCCAGACTTTGTCAAATGCCTTTTCCAGATCCACCCAAACAGCTACTGTGTGTTTCTGTGCCTGGTAGGCATCTTCTATCTCTTGGGCTATGAGGATGACCTGGTCCTCAGTGGATCTGTGCTGTCTAAAGCCGGCTTGCTGTGGAATTAGTATTCGTTTTTCTTCCAGATGCCACATCAGTCTGGTGTTTATCATCCGTTCCATCAGCTTGCCGACACAGCTCAGTAGGCTTATGGGCCTGTATCCATTCGGATCTGTTTTGTCCTTTCCTGTTTTTGGTACTGGTACCAGTATTGCATCTTTCCATGCCTGGGGTACAATACCCCTTTTCCAGCTTTGGTTCAGGACTGATAGTAGTTTTTTCTTCGCTGTTTGGCCCAGCCCCATCAGCATTTCGTTTGTTATCCCGTCTTTTCCGGGAGATTTCCTTCTCTTTAGTGTTCTCATAGCCTCTTCCATTTCGCGCATTGTTAGTTTGGCCATCATGTGCTCTTCAGGAGCCGTATTTATGTTTTCGTGCCCCTTTAGCTCTTCGCTAATGTCTGTATGCTTATCTGCAGGGACCTCGATGTGGTTTGCTCTGGCATAGTGATCGACAAAGGCGTTTGCGGCTTTCTTACCTGTGATCAAGTTCTCGCCTTGCTTGATAGTAATTTGTTTATTTGACGGGGTTTCGTCGTTCATGGCTCTGACTAGCTTCCATAGCTTGTTCCCTTCTTTGTCCAGGTTTAAACTTTCCGTTTTATTTTTCCAACTTTCTCTTGCTGTTTGCTTGAGAGTGTGTTTGTACTTCGCCGCGGCGGCTTTGAGGGCGATGTTTGCCTCCACGGATTTTTCTCGTTCTGCCATGTTCCTAGCATTTGTTACTGCATCTTCCACTTTCTGTAACTCATCATTCCAGTAGGGCTTATAGTTTTTCCTAGCTCCTCTTGGGATGGTTTCAGTGGCGGCTTGCATTATTGCCTTGCTTAGGCTCTCTACCATGGGCTTCATTTTGGTGTTTCGTGTGTTGATGGTTTCACACAGCCCATCTGTCAGGATTGCAAATCTGTCCCAGTCGGCTCGTTTGTAATTCCAACGTGGGAGCGGTTTTGTTTCCTGTGGGCCTACTTCCATGTCAATGGTTAGCCTGATCGGCCTGTGGTCGCTACCTGCCAGTTGGTTTAGCACCTGGCGGTCTATTTTATAGTGTATGTCCTGTGTGGAGAAGGCCAAATCTGGAGTCGAGGTGGTATGCCATGTTCTTGAATAGAAGCTAGGGCTATCCTCCGGCCTATTGATTAGGGAGAGATTTGCATCTATCTCCCAATCTTCCACTTCGTCACCTCTGCTGTCTGTGTCAGAGTATCCCCATCTCTCCGAGTGGCTGTTGAAATCTCCAACCACTATGCAGTTGGAGTCTCTGACCTCCATACTCGAGAGCGATAGGTCTCTGTTTGGTGGTCCGTACAGATTGAAAATGCGGAGCTTCGTCTCTTGAGCCATTATGTCAACTCCTACAATTTCTGCTTGTCCGGTGTGATTGACAGGTACCGCGCTACTCGGTATGCTGTTTCTGGTCAGTATCAGGACCCCTCCTTTGTGGCCTTCTCTATCTAGACGGAAAGTCTGGTATCCTCTGATTGAGAATTTATGGTTATTGTTGAGGTGCGTTTCCTGGATACATGCCACGTCAATCTTACCTTCATGCAGGTGATGTGTTAGGGAAAGTTTTTTGTTAATGACTCCCTCCGCATTCCACTGTAATATTCTGAGGGTCTTGAAGTTTTGGCCAATAGTCGTTTCCCCATAGCCATGTGCCTTGACTCCACGACACATGGGTGGGTGACCACCAGTAGTCAAGGGTGGGCCCCTTCGAGGCGTGGGGCCCGGCGCTATCGCTGCCTGGCGGGTCTCCTCAGGATGAGCGCCATACGTTTTTCGAATAGGTTGTGCTGCCATCATACTGTGATTTACGTTGCACTGTTTTGTTAGGCTTGCGGCCCCGTGCATCCGATTTCAACAGGCGTTTCTGTAGGGATGCCCTCCTTAGCCTTTGGCTGTCCCCAGCCTATCTGCAAGGCAGCAGTTGTTTACGATCAGAGTTTTCTCTCCTATGGAAGTTGTCTTACCAGACTATCGAGTCTTCACTACTCGTGTCTATAGGGTGCAATGATGGTATGTGATATATGAGATGGACTGGTTTACCCGGAAGAGAGGCAGTCCAGTGTGTCTGTATCCCAGGATCGTCACGTCCTGCCAGAAACGTAGCATTTGCATGTGAGTGGGGTATCTCTTTTTCCCTTTATTTTCTTGGCTTCTATGCAGGGATGGTACGCCTAGCATTCCCCGCCACCTGGGGTGTTGACACAGTGGGGCAGGTGTGCAATGTCCGCTGGTCTGCATCTCTTCTGCGTCCAGCATGATAGTTATGGCTGATAACGTACAGAGGTAGATATCGTAACCGGAGTGCATTTAGCCAGAGGACAAGCCTGGTAATGTCACAGAGATGTTGATCGCCTGGTGTGCGGACAACTCTCATGGTCAGTGGTTGAGTCTTGACAGTTCACAGTGTGGTGGCTGCTCTACTGTTTTCGACACCCCGACCAGGTTCTAAGTCTTTGGTTGGTGTTTTTCGCACCCCATCGCCGTATAGGGTGAGTATCAAGCAGTTTTCCGCCCGCTTTGATTTGCGGGCGGCAAGGACCTCTTACTGTGGCTCTACCTGATAGGGCTGGGGCGCAAGCCCCAGGTCCCGAGCATGTAGGAGCCTCCCATTGCAGTGGTGCTGAGATTTTGGGCGGGTTTGCGGCTTTCAAGAGTTCGGCCGTAATCCCCCACATGGTAGCCTCGCGCCCTTGGCTTATCAGCCTGGTACGTGAACCAAAGTGTCTGCGGCTCCTCTCGATTTGAGCTGGTTTTCCGTAGCAACGCCCTGTCATTTGTAGGGTAAAACTGACCTGTCTTCAGATCTATTTCCAGCACCCGTTCACTATTTGGTCAGACGAATTTATTGAGGGCTTTTGTTTGTCAATGACCAGGTATTTGAAATCTGCGGAGTTAAACACGATTTCCGTAGCGTTCTTTCATTTGAGCTGACTTGTCGTCCGTGAGTCTAATACCAGCGTACGTTCATTATTAGACCCAAACGGCAGTGCTCTCAATTTGTCAGTTGTTCTACAGTATTGGCGTGTTCAGTCAAATTAAGCCGCAGGTTCCACACCTGGTGGTGCCCTTCCGTCAATTCCCTTAGCGAGACAATCAAGTTTCTTAAAGGGTAGCCCCAAAGATTTTCGAGGGTCTAATTCCAGCACATGTTCTCTATTAGACCCCACTAAGGTGTACTTTTTGATAGTCATTCTGCAGTATTGGCGTGGTAAGTTAACTTAGGTCTCAGGCTCCACTCCTGATAGTGCTCTTCCGTCAATTCCTTTATCAAACACTGGATGCAGACAAAACCGAGCCACAGGGGACATAACCCCAGATTTCTGGGGGTCTAAGTCCAGCACCAGTTCCATATTAGACTCCAGAAGAGTGGTCTCGGCATGTCAATCATTTCAGTGTTGGCCGTGTTGAGTCAAGTTAAGCCGCAGGCTCCACTCCTGGTGGTGCCCTTCCGTCAATTCCTTTAAGTTTCAGCTTTGCAACCATACTTCCCCCGGAACCCAAACACTTTGGTTTCCCGGAAGCTGCCCGCAGAGTCATCGAAGCAACTCCTGCGGATCGCTAGTCGGCATCGTTTATGGTCAGAACTACGACGGTATCTGATCGTCTTCGCGCCTCTGACTTTCGTTCTTGATTAATGAAAACATTCTTGACAAATGCTTTCGCAGTAGCTCGTCTTGCGGCGATCCAAGAATTTCACCTCTAACGCCGCAATACGAATGCCCCCGTTTGTCCCTGTTAATCATTACCTCCAGTTCCGAAAACCAACAAAATAGAACCGAGGTCCTATTCCATTATTCCATGCACCATTATTCAGGCAGCCGAGGCCTGCTTTGAACACTCTAATTTTTTCAAAGTAAACGCGCCGGCCACCCAGGACGCTCAGCGAAGAGCACCCGTGGGAGAGAGCCGGCAGACGGTAGGGCAGGAGACAACGGGCAGTGAACCGGCGCGAGCCGGACCGCCCGCCTGCGCCTGAGATCCAACTACGAGCTTTTTAACTGCAACAACTTTAATATACGCTATTGGAGCTGGAATTACCGCGGCTGCTGGCACCAGACTTGCCCTCCAATAGATCCTCGTTAAAGGGTTTAAAGTGTACTCATTCCAATTACGGGGCCTCGAAAGAGTCCCGTATTGTTATTTTTCGTCACTACCTCCCCGTGCCGGGAGTGGGTAAGTTGCGCGCCTGCTGCCTTCCTTGGATGTGGTAGCCGTTTCTCATGCTCCCTCTCCGGAATCGAACCCTGATTCCCCGTTACCCGTTACAAACATGGTAGGCATGTCACGTACCATCGACATTTGATAGGGCAGACATTTGAAAGATGCGTCGCCGGCACATGAGGCCATGCGATCAGCACAAAGTTATCCAGAGTCACCAGTGGGGACGCCGCAACCCCGCGAGGGGAAACGACGATTGGTTTTGAACTAATAAAAGCGCTCTTTCCGCGAGGGTCGGAGCTTGGTAAGCATGTATTAGCTCTAGAATTGCCACAGTTATCCAAGTAGGATCGTGTCATCTAAGGAACCTCGACTGATTTAATGAGCCATTCGCGGTTTCACCGTGAGACAGTGTGAACTTAGACATGCATGGCTTAATCTTTGAGACAAGCATATGACTACTGGCAGGATCAACCAGATATCTGTCGGAGACGTACGTACTGCGCACACCGGTCGGCGGAGGAAGGGTGTGTAAAAAGCCTCACTGGGACGGCCGCAGGGACCGACTGACGGGACGGACGGACGGTTGTTCCACCCGTCCCTCACTCCGTCGACCTAGGACCGCCTGACAGGGGCCTCCCACACGCACCAGACGACCGACCGACCGGGCTCGCTCGAGGAGGGATGGCAGCGCTCTGTGCAGAACGGATCCCAACGACCTCGGCGACGAATTTCACTGGGACTAGAGACACAATTTGGCCTGCCCTTCTCCGTAGGGAGAGAACGCAGGGCCTCGAGGCAACGATTCCTGCTTTCCATTTGCCGGTCACAAGCTCTTTGCGAGAGTCGGACCACCAGCGAGACGTACTGTCGAGCTCTGCTATAAGCCTTAGATAAATCACCAGGGACGGACCACGTTTCCTGATACGGACCAGACTAGCGCACCTCGGTGGAGGAGCCACTACCACAAACCGCACCCAATTCGCACTACGGGGAAAGGCAGGCGAGCGTTTTCCGCAAGCCCGCGCTATCGCTCCGCCTGGCGGGACTGAGATCGCTTTACGAACACTGGATGAAATTGAGTCGCTGCGGCGAGACAACTACCCCAGATAGGTCTTGATTCATTAACACAAACCCCATCTTCACCCCTCCCTCTCCAATTACTTCTCCGTGTAAATCTCATGTGTAAATTAGTAATGTTTCTAAATATGGCCTTTCTGTTATGCTTGTGTTATTTTCCTATGTTTGCTCTTCTGTGTTTCATTGTGTCTTCACTGAACTTGTCTAGAGTCAAGGATTCTCAAACATTTGCATGCTAACATTCCACAATTTACACAAGTCAAAGACCAAGCAGCATTCTGCATATTAAAGATTGTTCTAGAAAACGAACATATGAGTATGATACAGTATAGAAACTGAGACGCTAAAGTGGCCAGGCTCAACATATTGAATATGGCATCGCGTCAGGGTTAGTCGCAAAATACTGATCAAGGGCACATACATTGTCCATGTAGCACCCTGGAAACAGTTTCTTTTTAAGACAGTCTGGCAAACGATGTGGATCGACGAGGTCCCCATAGTAGTGAAAGTCATGTAGATAAAACCAAGCATAGCACAATATCTTGGAGTATCCCGGCCCCTTCATCAGTACGCTACGCCTTGATGTGCTGAAATCTACTGCAACCCCCCACTTACGCCCTTTTGAGAACGTACAAAAAGTACAGTTACTCATTGTTAGTTAGTTAGTTAGCTGCCAGACATGACTATTAAGATGTAACGGTAAATGACTGTACAGTCCGGTCTTAGCGTGACAAACTCAAACGCACGTATGGCACACGTGGACAGGGTTAGTAAATGGGCCGTCTTACATTCTGCACTTTCGTGAAGCTAACTTTTCTTGATTTGAAGTAAGGGTTCTCTGCTCAGCAATGCATGCACCATGAGTGATGGCAATGCGTCAGGCTGAGCGGTTCGGAGAAATCAGTTCACAAGCAACGACATAAGTGGAGAGATTATGCAAAGAAACTGTTAGTGTCTTTGTATAGTTTCTTTTGATTTTTCAAGGGCAAACGTTGTTCTGTACTGTGCTTACTATTCAACAGTGGCTTATGGAGACGCTCATTTGACATGCAAACTACATGCCAAGTCCATCTGATATAGGCCATCTCCTGCAGCGCAAGAATGCCAGAGAGCCTCGGTCTGCCGAGGACAACTCTATCCTACCAACCGATACCGAGCAGTGTACATGAACATGATTCAGTTTTCTGAAGTTTCTGTATGTAGGTTGGCCATGCCTATTCCCATCCTGATATTCATTTGCTGAGTTAATTTAACGTTATTATATTTCCAAGATTGGAGAAGCTCTATACATGGCCAAGTATTTTATCGTCTATTTTTGTCTGTAGAGTAGATATTGAGTCCACGTTGAGACTTGTGAGATTTTATTTTTCTCAATGTTAATGTTCAATCTTCACACGACGTTTTTTGTTTAATTGGATCAACAATTCATGTACGTTCTTCTTCGCTTCCAGCTTGCAGTCTTGTATGATACGTTTATGTGTTATTATTGACTAATACTCCACGGATAACGAGTCTTAACAGTTTTCATGTATCTGCTAAAACATTTATTATAAGTAAATGTTAAAAAAAGACAAATAGACAGTACACATGTGATTGTTAACCAGACAGGGAGACAGTACACATGTGATTATTAACCAGACAGGGAGACAGTACACATGTGATTGTTAACCAGACAGGGAGACAGCACGCACCATGGTCGGACTCCTCTTTTTATGTCTGTACATGATGAGTAAAATCTATCGGATCTTACAGTGGCACTTTTCTCCCCAAGTCTAGGTTTCTGAGCATTCTTGTGTTCTTTCCCATCGCTACCTGTACTCCCTAGACATGCACTTAGTTTCTTATAATTGTCTGTGTCAAGCACACAGAAATGTAATTTTTTAAATGTTTTAAATTTTTTTTCGTATTTTTCTGCTACGTATTTCTTTCATATTTTTTTTCTGGAAAAGAAACATACCGGTTTCATGTAGTGTGTGGACCTACTGTACTGGCCATGACAGTGTAAGCCCATGACGGTCAACAAAGAGGGCAATTTGAATTTAAATGGGAGGTGACAGTTTGAAGTCGATCAATGACTGATGTATGATGGGACTGCAATTGACGAGCTTCGGGAGTTTTAAATAAGGAGTTAATTTTGTAGGAAGAGGCACTTGAGAGGACAAAGGGAGAGTGTGTCCAGCCAGACAGCTACTTGAACCATCAGTAGAAATGCACGTCACGCTGCGAGGCTATCAGCAGCAGGCCATACAAAGCTCATTAGATTGTTCTTGGGTTCAGGTACTAGAGAGGCCGTAACAATATAGGACTTATATCTATTTTAAAACTGGTGTTGAAGTTAGACTCACGGGACAGTTAGGTAAAACAGTACAACCCATTCGCCATTGGGCAATATGAAAAAACTTCCGAGCAAAACATAATGTAAAAAAACATCTCCCTCCCCAAACCCTCATAAGAATTATAAATTTACAGATTTGTAAAGTATTTATAGAGAATGGGGTATATCTTGTTAAATATATTACAAACAAATCAAGGGGAGGAAAACTAACGTCTGGTCGGCAAAACAATAAAGATCAGACATGTTAGTCAGGGTCAGGCAAGATATACTGGCCAAGACCTTCACCTTGACTTCACCGTAGTCGTCCATATAAATTGCCTGATTTAATGGCAACCTAGCTAACACGATGAGGATTCGATGTGATCCCGTAGTAGTAAGCGACACGCAGATGAAGTCAAGCATAGCACAACCGCCTGGACGACCCGGTCCAACTTCTTCAACATGCTCGGGATGTGAAGAAAGCTACCACAACCCGACATTTTACGCCCTTTTTATTGCGCACAAAAGAGTAATCCTACTCATTGTGAGCATTCAACAACAAAATGCAATCAAAAACTTCCAGCACCCTTGGGAGCATAGGTCTTCAACAAATACACGCTGAGTGCCCCTGTCTCAAGCTATCATTATTACGATTACCATATATTACCATTAGCTACCTCTATTACTCCGGCATATCGTTGTAATGATGTCAGATGGTTTTGCATATCTCACCTTATGTCATTCTGTTGACATCTAATAAATACATACATACATACACACATACACAAATACTCACATACATGCACATACGCATACACACATACACACACACACCCACCCACAGACACACACATACACGCTCATACACACATACACACGCATACATACACATACACACATATACACATATATATATATATATATATATATATATATATATATATATATATATATACACTCACACACACACACACATACCAACACACATAAACACACACATACATAAACATACACATACATGCATGTACACGTACATACATTATATATATATATATATATATGTGTGTGTGTGTGTCTGTGTGTGTATGTATGTATGTGTATATTTGTGTATATGTGTATGCGCGTGTATGTGTGTGGGTGTGTGTGTGTGTGTGTGTATGCGTATGTGCGTGTTTGCGGGTGTATGTGTGGGTGTGTGTGTATGTATGTATGCGTATGTGCGTGTATGCGAGTATATGGGCATGTGTGCATGTATGTATGTGTGTATGTATGTATGCATGCATATATGTACCTGTGTGAGGGAGTGCATGCATGCGTGTATATGTGTTTGTTTGTATTATATGTGTATGGGTATGTACACGAATGTATTTATATGCCCGTATATGAATGTCATCTTTTATTTATGGGAAAACACTAAACTCCCGTCCTTGTTTATATCCACCCAATCACACAATAAGTAAACATTTACCTGTGCAATTCCTGAGCCTCGGGCCTACAAAATAGCTGGAAGAAATTGCTTTATGACAAGAACTTTATTTATTTATCTTCAGCAGCTTTGAATAATGTGTGTGTGCGTGTGTATTTGTGTGTGTGTGAGTGTACGTATGCGTGCATGTGTGTGTATATGCGTGCGTGAATGTGTACATGTGTGTGGGTCTGTGTGTTAATGGGTATCCCAGGTCCTTCTAATGCTTTCGAAATCTTTAGAAGAACGATGATGGAGAATGCAATAAAAGGTCTTCCTTGCTTCAGGTCTTTGCCATTTAACGCTCGCTTTTCATCAATTCATGTTTTCTATTTTTCTGTTTTCATTGACTAATGGCTAACAGATCAATAACCGATAGTCGAGAGTAGTTTTATCTTACCTGGCAGTCTTCTTCTTTCTCTTTTTCCTCCTGAAAATGACGTTTCTTTATTGCGTGTAGTTTAAAGTGAGGCAGCGATATCTGAGGATTGTTTTGCTTTCTCTTTTCGTCCCCCATTCTCTAGGCTAGGCTGCACACAAGCAGCGCGTTTCCAGGGACGATAATTTGAAACATAATATTTAACAGTTCTGATGCAAACAATCAGCTACGAATATTTTCAGCCCATTTAATGACAGTAACAAACATTTTTCAGTGATCAGTCATTCTTCATGCGGTTTACTAGGACGAGTTCTTAATGTTGAGTAATGCGCGTCTGTTCTTCAGATGCCTCCTTCACCACCAATCCATATATAGGACTGTAAGAGACCGAAGACACAGTAATACAAGGGCTACAAGGAACGAGTGACTAATACTTGACTGCTTGCCTCAGAGTCAGCGAACCATAGGACCATAACAGACCAAGACCATTGACATCTTTAAGTGGCAGCCCTGGATACAGACAGCATCTACGTGGCCACAGGAAACGAAGAAGTCAGCTATGGAAATGGTAGATGGAAAAACTGAAATCAAACAACATCACCGCCTTACAGCACTCGACGCTATATACAGGGCCCTAGATGTGCAAACAAAGGTCCTAACAATTGATGATGGCTGAGAAAGAACGACACAGAGTTGGACACAAATAACGAATTTGACAAGTAAACGAACATGTTTGCGTCACTCTATCAACTTTTGACGGTGTGCGTCGTAGCGTCATCGTTTCATTTGTACCCAGTTGATTTTACAGCTGGAACTATTTATGCTTCCTGAGTGGAACCCGAAGCCCCTTACTGAAAAGGAGAGACTTGTCTCCACTGCATTTCCATGTCTGCGGGAAAACGCGACTGAAGAGAGTTATGCATTGGGCTAGCGACCTGATCTTATAAAACAAATTGTTACAGAAAACATCACCGGAGAAGCACACACGATACTTTGACTCAGGCTTCCTTCAAGGCGGTCAACTGTACTGGTGTACATATGTTCCCGATTGACTGAAGAAGGGAGAAGTAGACACAAAGAAGGCTGTTTGTTTTTTCCTGGCCTTTCTTTTACTCCGTATTAGAATTTTGTGTCAAGTCAATGTTCATCGGTTTTGCCGTGACTAATATGATTTATTTGTGTTAATATTTGTTGCCGATGAAGATCTTGGGATTGTAACGTAGGTTTTGTTTTGCTTCAGTTCCAGCATGATATCTGAATCAATGTTGCTTATATTTCCAGAATTAAGTTTATGAGAGGCGACTCAGAAAAACCGGCTTACAGTGTCTAGAAACGAGATAAATTCGAGGGGACAATACAGGTTCATAAGACAATCGGTGAAAATGATAAATTTGATTATAGCAATTTTTTTTCTCCAAATACAACCATATACAAGAACAATCGAGCGTAGCTACAAATTATTAACTAAAAACAACGTCTAGATTCAATATTAGGAAACATTCTTTTAGTGAGAAGGTGGTGAATGCTTGAAATGCATTGCCACAGGCAATAGTGGAGACAAGGACAAGTAATGCATTTAAGAATAGATTGGATGCGCATAGCTTTTAGAGCAGGAAAAGTAAATGAAACTGGCTGTATACAGACTCTGCAGTCTTCTAAACCAGTATAAAGACGTTACGTTTAGATAACTATATAACGTTGTTATGTAGTTATCTTCGCGATTCTGTTTGCGTGGCAGGTGCTTTGATGTGGTTTTACTTTGCTTCTCGTTTTGGAAATGTTACAAGTCTTATCCCTTATCACGTTCTATACACGGTCCAGGAGGGGCGATTGTCACATTCGAGTGTTCAAGCGTCAGTGACGGGTGCTGATCTTAGTGGTAGTAGCAAATGTGTCATCGTCAAGCGGTGTCAGAGTTGTTGAGACTCCGCCTGGACTGTACAATACCTTCGAACTCCAGGCGATCAACCATTCACGTCGTTCGCTTAGGTTGCTGGTCGTCCCTTAATGGACTCGTCTTAACGACAGCGTGCTTGCCGGGTCCCAAAAAATAGGACCATTGTTTTCTTCAAAGAAAGTTGGGACAGACGACTAGATAAGATTGAAGATGAGGATTCTAGCTTTGCATACGCACCTTCTTCTCCAGCCTATTATTAAGGAAGTGAAGATTGGTGTATTTTTCCATTGCCTGGACGGAAGTCGATTTGATCTCTCCCGTGGTAAGTTTTGGAGGGTGGGGGAGCTGCGTTTTATACTTTGATTTTGAGTTCTGTTTTTGATTTGGATGCCGTGGCCCAAACTGGCATGTCGCACTCCAGTGTTTTCTTGACTGTTCCTGTGTACACATTTTGAATAAAAACTATTGACTGCTCCCAAACTTGTGCCAACCAGTTACTTCAGGACAGAGAACTTCCTGGTTACTTTCTATTTGGGTTTTTTCACGTTTGGTTTCCATGTAAGTCGTCTATCTTGCATTCACACAAAGTATGTCGTATTTTCCTCAAATGTAAGCTCGCTTTCACGTATTTGCAGTTCAACAGTCTCTTTCCCCTTGGCTAACGAGAAGCGGGTTATTACAGTCTTCAAATCAGCTAGGTATACCACCCCATACAAATCATGTCAAACCACACAATTCATGTCAAACCACACAATTCATGTCAAACTACACAATTTATTGCCAAAAAAGCACAATTTATGTCAAGCCACACAATTCATGTTAAAGCACACAATTCATGTCAAACCACACAATTCATGTCAAACCACACAATTCATGTCAAAGCACACAATTCATGTCAAACTACATAATTTATGGCCAGAAAAGCACAATTCATGTCAAACTTTACAATTGATGTCAAACCACACATTTCATGTCAAATTTCACAATTTATTGCCAAAAAAGCACAATTCATGTCAAGCCACACAATTCATGTCAAAGCACACAATTCATATCAAACCATGTAATTCATGTCAAAGCACACAATTCCTGTTAAATTCTTTAACCTGACTAACGATAAATTGAAACCAACGAGCGTCCTTCTTACCTCAGAACTTCTGCATCGCTGTCTAGACGATCTTCTCCCCAACCATTACTAACAAATGGAAATGTTAACTAATTATTGTGACTCGCGCTACTGCCATGAAAATGGAACAATCATCTAAAAGATCTCTGGAATTAAAAAGGTACCCCGCTATACATCTCTCCAAATAAAAGACTCGCTTCAGGAGATGACTGCAAAAATAAATATAATCTCAAGGAATGGATGTATACAATTATACAATTTGGTCTTCAGAGGAAGCAGTGAAGAATAGAGGAGGAGACATCTTTATAAAGTACAACAATGAACAGTTAGTCAAGACTCCCAATGGGAAGAATCTATAACTTTAGGGCAGATTCTAAGCACTTCTCCAGACAATGGGAATATTTAACAGACCCAATGAGCAACCACTAGACAAGATTGTTTCTTATCTGACTGCAGATCCCTACTTGAATCATTACACAACACCAGAACTGAACATATGATTGTGGGATTAAGAACTGAGCTGAACATTATTGAGAGACTTTAACGGCTGCTCTTCAGGGAACGAGACAGCCGATGTACAGACCAGTACAGGTGACAAATGGAATAATTCTTGCATGCTGTACCATAACGAGAGGCCCAAACTATCGTTCACGGCCATTACACCAACCTATGGAAGATAGAGAATAATGAGAACCAAAGACCTGCTTCAATCCGACACCTTCAAGGACAACAACAAATTGCTATATTCTAACTAGGAACAGGACACTGTATAGTAATAGTTCACATATACCGAAACAAGATATCCTGCACAAACCAGAGAAAAAGATCCACGGAGCCAAACCTGGTCTGAAGGAGCAGAGCTGAGACTGAAGCTATGGAGCTTGCCGTTCAGACTTGGTCAGGGGCAGCACACCTGCGGAATAAGCTATGGGGTTGATGTCTAGTGGGAGCAGAGATGAGGCAAAAGCTATGGGGCAGATGTCTAGAGGGAGCAGAGCTGAGGCAAACGCTATGGGGCTGATGTCTAGAGGGAGCAGAGCTGAGGCAAACGCTATGGGGCAGATGTCTAGAGGGAGCAGAGCTGGGGTAAAAGCTATAGGGCTGATGTCTAGAGGGAGCAGAGCTGAGGAAAAAGGAATGGGGCTGATGTCTAGAGGGAGCAGAGCTGAGGCAAACGCTATGGGGCTGATGTCTAGAGGGAGCAGAGCTGGGGTAAAAGCTATAGGGCTGATGTCTAGAGGGAGCAGAGCTGAGGCAAAAGCTATCGGGCTGCCGTCCAGACCTGAAAAAGACTTTGAACTTATCCCTGACGACTGCACTGCAGATCTGGTGTGACCAAATATCTGAACGCAGTAGAAGAAAAAGAATAAAAACACGAAGAAGATGAATATAGAGATGAAGTAGAGCCTAGCCATTAAATAGAAAATCATAGCTAACGAAACCGAACGGCAAACCAAAGAAATAGATTCATAATTCCCTAGAAAGCTGATTGGGGCAAATCAAATGTAGGGCTTAACCTTTACACTGTCATTTAGATTGTCAGGCACATGATGATGTTGATGATAATGATGATGGTGATGACGGTAATACTACTAGATAAACATTATAACTTCTTCTATACCAACTTGAACGCAGTGCCATAAACTTTTGAAAAATAAATTAACTAGTTTTTTTGCAACTTCCATCCTTTAGTAGACGGTACATATTGACTGTTGTTTAACTTTCAATTTTGTTATGTGGAGCGCTGCTTCCTGAGGGCTTATAACATATTTATCTCTGCGATTGTTCATTTACTAGATCTGGAATTTCAATCTCTTGCCTTTCTTATCCCAATATGTGGCACAGACAAGCGACATGACGTAAAATATGTCTTAGAGTGTGAGCCGTGTACCAGGCCAATTATATTTATTTCAATTACTTACACGCACAGTTGCTCACGAGACCACCTTCTACGTTCAGTCCACTATATCTTCCCCTGACTCTCAGTTCTTGTATAGTTTTATTCACGTATATTATACCGTTTCCACGTAACCCGGAATTCCGTTTCATATTACATCTCCTGTCCTGTCACAACATAATTAACCTCGACGCCATCTTGCGGGCCTGCTCTACATAAGTGAGAGTAAAATGTAAACGTAAACTGAAGTAAACCGTAAATATATAAGGTAAAATAGGTTCACGCTCCAAAATGCTTTGAAGCTCGTTCAACATGCGATCATAAAAAAATAAATTATAAAAACAAAGGACGTAACTAAGAGTGTCACATCCCTAATGTTCATTTACAATTTCAAATTCAGTCTTTCTGTAAGGATCCGAAACAAAACATTGAATTAATGGTATCTACATCAACGGTAGGCCTACAACACTAACTCAGTGGTATCGAGGTAAGGTGTCCGCCTCAGGTGCCGGAGGCCTGGTGAAGATCGGAATATATGTATGTATATACACATACACACACACATATATATATACATATACATATATATATATATATATATTAATCCATGGATGCGTGTGCCAATCAATCGACCAGTGAATTATTCAAGTCCTTTCAGTTCCCTATGGAGCATGTGTTTTCAACAAATACTCGCCAAGGTTTTCTGTTCTGTACCATCCGTTCCAGCTATGCCTACCACCTCCCTGTTGCTTTTTGTTTGCCTCCCTGTGTTTTTGATTTACCTTTACTTTTCGTGCTTGTGGGGATTCCAGAACAGCGACAGGTTTATAATGCTGTCACTTGGATTCTTGAATGTGTGTCTTATCATCTTCTGGAGTTTGTGGCTACGTGATGGTCCACTGATATGAGTCTTTGTAATAATCTTTTCATACCGTTTCAATGTTTCTGCGCAGACACCGATTTATGAAAGTCTTGTCCATTTTGATTGTTTTTGTTGTTCTCCATTTTTCATAGCCATATCTAAAAATGAACTTTACATGTCAATTGAACATTTTAATTTTTGGTTCGACATATTTCCATTTGGTTTTCATTCGTTCCCCAACACAATAAAAGCTCTTCTCTTCTTTTGTTTTCTTATTTTGGTATCTATATCTGTACCGTCCTATTATGTCGTTATTGCCGCTATTTTATTTGAATTATTTCATATCTTGTTGGGTATTTTCGTCAGTTGCATTTATTCGCATATACTTTATTTTATTTTATTAGCGCCTGGCCGAATAGTTTCGTTGCCTGTCTGCCTACAAAAAAAAAGGTAATGGATCGAATCTCCAGTATGTATATGTTTTATTTTATTCAGACTGAAATAAACCAAAATAGCCAGCACACGACGTGCCGACAGTAGTGACGAAGCGGCCTACAGTCCTCAGCCAAAAAAACAAACCTTGACCTTCCCAGCAATGGGAGCAAAACAGGAGGAGCTAGTTATGTTTTAAAAAATCTGCATTTTTGTCTTTGTTCAAGTTCAATCCCATAAAGTAACGAATAACAAGTCAAGAAGTCTTATATCTTGTTTATGTCACTCAAAATTGACCTCGACATGGCAACCCGCTTAGCTGCCTACCTTGATTCCAAAATGCAATACATTTCACAGCTCTGCTCCAAAGAAATGACATTGCACTGAATTCCTGCAGTCTAAAACGTTTCCACGTTCTTCTCTCCATGCGTTGTCGAATTAGTGTGTATTACCATAATTATGTGTCATGCTGACTGGCATAGGCGCGTATTGTACTCAGGTCAATTCCGTTCAGTTGTCCGTCTATGTGATCTGTTATATGCTAGAATTCTTGGGTTGACCTTCTTTCGTACCAAGATTTTGGACGATCCAGAATTAGAGCACTGGCCTTCTTCAGTACAAATACTTGAACACGAATCTTATTCAAAGAATATCAGGATATAACTGAAGAAAGAAATAATCGTCCCTCATATAGCTTGACTTGGCTTGGCTTCGATTGTTCTCAATCTCCCGCTACCAAACCCTGAAAGGGCTTTAGTAGCAGAATGTAGTCCAGAGAACGGAATGAGTTCTGTCGTAGTTTACAGTTTGACTGCGATATTTGCACCTTTCGGTCCAACACATCCGACTTCAGCAAGCAATTTTTGAGTACCGGGTTAGCATTCCCTCTTCGATCCCTTCTCCTTAGCCAGTCTGCCCTGCTGCAGCCTGTTATCCAGGTTCACCGCGTGGAGGTGTAGAAGGGTCTTGGTAGCTCTGGTTCGCTAGCCCAGACGCAGCAGTCAGCTATGGGTCGCTGACCACTGCAGCTCATGCGCTGCTCAGCATCTTGATCCCATCACTCATATATGGCCAATTGCACTGTATGGGGGTGAAACATGGACTTTAGCGAAGAAGGATGAAAAAAGCTTGGACGCGTTTGAAATGGGATGCTACCGTTGAATGGAAAGAGTGAGTTGGACAGAAAGAAAATCCAATGACAATGTATTCAATGATGTGGATGCACAAAGACAAATATGGCATATGATACAAAAACGTCGGTTGAATGGCTGAGCCGAATATGAGCAATGAAAGTTTTCTACAAAAGGTACTAGAGGGCAAGATTCAAGGGAAGAGAGGACCCGGGCGTCCAATGCTCACATTCACATCTCAGGCATGCAGGGACATTAAAGTACGAACGCATGCTGTAATGAAGAGAACTGCAGAGGATAGGGTCAAATAGAGACATACTCAGACAATCGGTCTCCGGACTGATCAACCAGATGATGATGATGCTAGTGTATTAAATAACAAAAGAGTAGACGTTGCGTATTTACTTCCCACCACCCCTAACAAGATGAGGGATCGACGTGATCTCCGTAGTAGTAAGCAACGCGCAGATGACGCTAAGCTCAGCATAACCGCTTTGAGGACCCCTTTCCACCTTCATCAGGACGCTGGGGATGTGAGAAAAGCTACTGCAATCCGCCACTTAACGTCTTTTTCAGGGCGCACAACATAGTAACCTACTCAATGTGGGCATTCGCAAACAACAACAACCCGAGAATGAACGATGTATTCCTTCATTATTGACTTCGCTTACTGAAAACACACGTGGTCGGTTAACATTGCTACCGTCATGTAAGCCACGCCACAACCATAACTGCATCCACTGTATAATGAGATTCAAATTCACGGGACGGGTTTAGGGAGCAAACCCTTTGGAAAAATTGGAGCTCGTGTCGTTAAGACTGGTGGTTCCATTCCTATTCTAGCAGGTCACTAAGACGTGGCAGATTCCAGGCTGTATCGGTCAATGTCGTTTCCTTTGATTAGGTATCTATGAGCAGAGAAGCAATTTGCTGCACCAGCAACAGCTTGTTCTTCATATACAGATGCTCAATCGTATGACATGAAGAGACATTCCAGCTTTACTCTGAGGTGTCCACACAACACATGCATCAGCGGATAATTTGTGATGTTAGAAGGTCCGTACCATGTTTACTGGACTGTCCGTACCATGCTGGCTGGGTTGTCCGTACCATGCTTCCTGGGTTGTCCGTAGCATGCTGACTGGGTTGTCCGTACCATGGTGGCTGGGTTGTCCGTACCATGCTGGCTGGGTTGTCTGTACCATGCTGGCTGGGTTGTCCGTACCATGCTGGCTGGGTTGTCCGTACCATGCTGGCTGGGTTGTCCGTACCATGCTGGCTGGGTTGTCCATACCATGCTGGCTGGGGTTTTCGTACCATGCTGGCTGGGTTGTCCGTACCATGCTGGCTGGGTTGTCCGTACCATGCTGGCTGGGTTGTCCGTACCATGCTGACTGGGTTGTCTGTACCATACTGACAAGGACACGTACCATGCTGACTGGGTTGTCCGTACCATACTGACAATGACACGTACCATGCTGGCTGGGTTGTCCGTACCATGCTGACTGGGTTGTCCGTACCATGCTAACCGGGTTGTCCGTACCATGCTAGCCGGGTTGTCCGTGCCATGCTAGCCGGGCTGTCCGTGCCATGCTAGCGGGGCTGTCTGTGCCATGCTAGCCGGGCTGTCCGTACTATGCTAGCCGGGCTGTCCGTGCCATGCTAGCCGGGCTGTCCGTACCATGCTAGCCGGACTGTCCGTACCAGGCCGGCTGGGCTGTCCGATATCCTGCATTATAAAGTGATGACATAAAGACACGCTTCATGATTGTCTAATTAAAACGGCGCGATTTGGACATTCCAGGACTTCAAGCAAGTCGAGCTCATCATAAATGAGTCAGAAAGACTACATATTCTAATGACAAGAGAAAAATCTCATATGAAAAAAGAAATCATGTGTAGGTTTTAAATTGAATAGAGTCTATAATACACGTGGTTGAGAAAGTGAAAAATGGTTAAGATCGCTTGCTTACCCGTCGTCACCATATGCACCTACCTTGTGTCCCGCACCTAACGCAAAAGATGAGTTCTATGATGATTTATCAGCAATGATTAGAAGTATCTATAGTCAAGAACAGTTTGACCTACTGGGTGACTTCAACGCTAGAGTGGGTGCTGTTCATGATTAGTGGCATTCGTGTCTTGACAAGTTTGGAGTTGGCAAAATTAATGGAAATTGGGACCTGATCTTAGAGCTCTGTGTCTATCATGACCTCTGTGACCAACTCCTATTTTCAGACCGAAGCCCAACATAAGTTATCGTGGATGCACCCATGATCAAAGCACTGGCATCAGTTGGCTTTAATTCTTGTCGGAAGATCCACCACACCAGAAGCAAAGATAAGCTACACATCGGCGCAAGTAGAATGTCAGAAACTGCAATGATCAAGAGATTTAACAATGCTTTTGAGGAAACTCTAAATATTCCGTATATTAACACTGCTGTTACATTGACTTGGCAACATCTCCGAAACGTCATTCTCACCACCACTGCACCGGCTCCCTTTGGAAAAAGAGCTGGTAAACAAGATACCTTGTTTTAAGCTAGTTACATATATGTCACCTGTCACTGAGGCCAAGCGTGCTGGTCTGGTCGAGTCTACCAGGTACAGGTGCAATAAACAGATCGTCGTAGTGAAAACAAAAAACTGGCTACAGCTTGAAGAAAGAATTCGGACTGCAACTCAACAGAACATCAGACACATTGATGAAGATTTTTAAAAAGATATTGGTCCGGTAAATAGGACAACAGAACCCCACAAAACCATCGCTAGCTAGAAAATAATAGTCTAAGGAATGTAGATGGGTCTATCACTACTCTGATATCTACTCGTACGTCAGTATCTTCACTTCAACTGCCCTTGACGCTGTCAAAAGCTATCTCAGCTTAGACGAATTGGGCAGCAAACCATTTCTAGAAGATTTTAATAAAGCCACTGACAGTATTTTTTTTTTTGATTTTTTTTTTTGCATTCGCCTTATTTCTCTAATCCACAAGGCGGTGTGCGTTGCACTGTGGTTTTCATTTTGCGCCTGTCGGCCCAGTGCATCCGACTTCAGCATGCATTTTATGTAAGGGTCTGCTTCCTCCTGCATTTTCTAAGGGTTTGCTTCCCCAGGGTAACAGCCGGGGCTGTGATGGGGATCGAACCCAGCACCTTCGGGTTGTGAGCCGTGCCCCTTAACCACTAGGCCACGCCGTCCCCTCACTGACAGTATAATCTGAAACAGAGCATCATTCAGCAACTGGATTCCACCTGATTTGATCAAGAGTTGTAGGGTGCACTTTTGCAGCCGATGCGTATCATGTTGTGCTGGTGCTGGAAACAGAACATTATAATTCACAACATTAGAGAAGCACAGATTGTAGTACTATACAAAAACAGGTGAACTAAGTGACTGCAACAACTATCAAGGTGTCTCTATGCTCAGTGCCATAGGCAAAGTCATCGCTCGAGTCATCTCACAACGGCTACACACATTATAAGAGTATATGTACCGGAAGTCACAGTGTGGATTGAGGTTTGGAAGATAAACGATCGGCGTAAATTTGTTTCTTTGTCAACTTAAGGAAAAATTACACGAGCAGAATCATGACTTTTATATCGTCCTCATTGGTCTGACAAAAGTGTTTGATTTGGTTAGCCGAAATGAACTCTTTAAATCCTCTCTAAAATAGGATACCCAAACAAACTGAAACTACTATTAATATCGTTCCATAAAGCCATAGAAGGAGCAGTCTAATGTGATGGTACAATATCACACCGATTTGTTTTTCGCAGTGGTACAACTAGGTTGCGTTCTGCTGACGCATACACTGTTCAGAATCGTTTATGCTTTGTTACTGAAGCACGCATTTGATTAATCAAAGGAAGGAATCTGCCTTCATTATATCTAATCAGCTGTTTAACTTTGCGAGGCTCAAGGCTAAAACGAAGATCACAGAGACCACCATCAGGGCCTTTGATTGTAGATAATGATGCTGCAAATATCACCCACAGTGAGCTGGGACTCCATAGGTTTACAGATAGCTTTCCCCAGGAATGCACAAATTGTAAGTCTCAACAAAGCAAATGTGCTGGTACAGGAAATGGATGCCACGCCAACTCATAAAATAATAAGACGATTTGAAAAAGTGTTACATCCAGCGCCATAACTATGACAATGCTCGGAGCTAAGTGATACCTGTGTGAAAATAATATCTAATGAAGTGACTATATGAGCATATAGTGTCATGCGTCTGGAAAGTGATGCATGTTTACAGCAGGCAGTAAAATGGTGGCCTACATTGAAATACGGCAGAACAACGGGTTGTGATTGAATATCTGAGGGAGGAAGTTTGTGCATTGAAGAATGGCTGCGGTATTTGGTGACACCTGTGTGGATGTCAGTACTGTCAGGAGATGGGCACGGACTATAAAAGGCAACAATCCAGTCATGACAAGACTTGCAGTGTACGACCGATCACAGCTGTAGATTCACAGCACCAAACTCGAGTTGACGAACTGATTTGCTCAAACAGAAAGATATCGCCTCAATGCTTTATGTTTTTCGATTGAGCGAGAACATAACATTTTCCAGTAAAGTGTGTGCGAGTAGGGTCTATTGCATGCTGACACAGGATATGAAACAGGGCTGACAGCAGACATGTTAGGAAGTTCTGACGCGATATGAACAAACAGAAAATTCCTTTATTCGTCGAATTGTCATTGGCAAAGCGTCATGGGCATGTCATTATGACATAGAAAACAAGAGCCACTCATGTACAATACTCTCTGTGTTCAGGCGTGTGGACAGTCTTGTATCTTGCTGTGACGCTGAAATGTGTGACGTGTGCGGTGATTTGAATTAAAGTGAGGAAGAGACTGCGCCTTTTTGTCAACCTCACTCTCTGGTCTTGAACTACGTGGAAGATTGGGAGATAGACACAAATCTCTATCTAATCAATAGGCCGGAGGATAGCCCTAGCTCCTATTCTAGAACATGGCATACCACCTCTACTCCAGACTTGGCCTTTTCCACAGTGGACATTCACAATAAAATAGACCGCCAGGTGATAAACCAATTGGCAGGTAGCGACCACAGGCCAATTAGGCTAGAAGTTGATATGGAAGTAGGCCCACAGGAAACAAAACCGCTCCCACGTTGGAATTACAAACGAGCCGACTGGGACAGATTTGCTAGCCTGACAGATGGGCTGTGTGAAACCATCAACACACAGAACAACAAAATGAAGCCCATGGTGGAAAGCCTAAGCAAAGCAATAATGCAAGCTGCCACTGAAACCATCCCAAGAGGGGCAAGGACAAATTATAAGCCCTATTGGAATGATGACTTGCAGAAAGCGGAAGACGCAGTCACAAATGCTAGGAACATGGCAGAGCGAGAACAATCTATGGAGGCAAATATCGCTCTCAAATCCGCCACCGCGAAATACAAATACACTCTAAACCAAACAGCAAAGAGAAAGCTGGAAAAACAAAACAGAAAGCCTCAATTTAGACAAAGAAGGGAACAAACTATGGAAGCTAGTCAGAGCCATGAATGACGAAACTCCATCAAACAAACAAATCACCATTAAGCAGGGCGAAAACTTGGTCATTGGAAAAAAAGCAACAAAACGCCTTTGTTGAACATTATGCCAGAGCAAACCACATTTAGGTCCCTGCAGATAGGCATACAGACATTAGTGAAGAGCAAAAGGGGCACGACAACATCAATATGGCACCAGAAGAGCATATGATGGCAAAATTAACAATGAACAAAATGGAAGAGGCCATGAGAACATTAAAGAAAAGAAAATCTCCCGGAAAAGACGGGATAACAAAAGAAATGCTAATGGGGCTGGGCCAAACAGCAAAGAGGAAACTGCTATCAGTCCTGCAAAAGAAGGTGCAAGACTACCACAAACAGATACCAGTATGACGTACGAAGAGTCAAAACGGCTTATCAAAGCCAGATACATGACCAAATGGGAAACCGAACATACTGGTTACACCAAAAACGATGCCTATTACCAGTTGAACCGAAGAGAGCAGGTCGTTGTCTTCAGACTTCGCACTGGCCACAATAGACTGAGGTACCACCTATTCAACAAATTGAAGATAGGGTGTACCGACGAATGCCCGTGCGGTACTGGTAAAATGACCGCTGAACATCTGCTACAGAACTGCCCGACATACGAGGATCAGAGAGAGCAGATGTGGCCATTACCAGTGGAACTGCAAGACAAGCTCTATGGCAGTGTCGACAGCCTCAGGATGATCGCCGCTTTTTTCGAAAAAATAATGGTTACTGTCTGACTGCGTACGCAGAAGAAGAAGAAGAAGAAGAAGTACCCCAGGCATGGAAAGACGCAGTACTTGTACCAGTACCAAAGAAAAGAAAAGCCAAACAGATCCAAATGGATACAGGCCTATTAGCCTACTGAGCTGTGTCGGCAAACTAATGGAACGTATGATAAACACCAGACTGATGTGGCATCTGGAAGTAAAAACGCATACTAATTCCACAGCAAGCAGGCTTTAGGCAGAACAGATCCACTGAGGATCAGATCATCCTCATAACCCAGGAAATAGAAGATGCCTAACAGGAGCAGAAACACACAGTAGCGGTCTGGGTGGACCTGGAAAAGGCATTTGACAAAGTCTGGAAAGAGGGACTTGGAGTAAAGCTACAAAGAAGTGAAGTTTGTGGGAAAATATACAAATGGATAAGTCACTACCTCAAAAAACAGAACGGCTAGAGTTCAAGTACAAGGGCAGATGGGCAAAAAGGTGACAATTGAGCAAGGTGTACCCCAAGGGGGAGTACTGTCACCCACACTCTTCCTGGTGTATATAAACGACATTACAGAGAATTTACCAAGAAGAGTCCATAGCTCAATGTTTGCAGACGATCTGGCTATGTGGACCTCTGAAAAGAATCTCACCATAGCAAGTAATCGGATGCAGCAGGGCCTAACTTCGCTGGAAGGGTGGGCAAACTCATGGCTGGTCAAAATGAACGAGGAAAAAACCACATGTACAATATTCTCGCTATCAAACAAACACCAAAACTCCAAATTAAGTCTCAACGGCAATTACCTGCAGCCAAACGACAACCCAAACTACCTGGGAGTCACATTTGATCGGCGCATGACATGGAAAAGTCAGATCGAGAGAAACCGAATGAGAGCCAGAGAAAGAATGGCAATCATGAGGAAACTTGCTGGCACAAGCTGGGGAGCAGACGAAAGTATACTAAAGAAACTGTACACTGGAAGAGTGAGACCAGTTCTCGAGTATGGCATTGCGGCATGGACAACAGCAGCAAAGGCGAACTTCGATAAAGTTAGCAAACTTCAAAACCAAGCCATGAGAGTTATAACAGGAGGCATGAAGTCAACGCCAATTGTAGAACTTGAAAAGATTATAAAACTGCAATCCATGACCGATAGAAGAGACTGCAGAGCCCAGCTGCAGTCAGAGAAACTCCGAAGACTGACTGACCATCCAATGCACCAGAGACTAAACAATTTGGGAAATGGGAAACTAAGGCGGAGAAACTTTGCAGAAATAGCCAAAGCAAAGATGCATGAAGATCCCATAAACGCACTAACAACACCAAAACCCATCACTACTGTACGAAAACCTACCTGGAGGCAGGATATATTTCCAGAGGTGGTAGAAAATATACCAGGTATTGTAAAAAAAAACTGCCAGACTGAAAAAGAAAGGAGAGATACTACCCTAAGCTTTATATCGAAAAGCTACCCAAGCATGGACTGGACCCATGCATACACCGACGGTTCTGTAACAAACACTACACAGAACAGAGGGGCAGGAGCATTCCTGAACCTACAAAATGGCAGACAAATAACACTGTCATTCGCTACTGGTAAGTACACAAGCAATTTCAGAGCGGAGGCAGAGGCACTGAGGGCGGCAGTGGAAGAAATGGTGACACACAATGAAAATGAAAGCCATATAGTCCTGCTTACAGATGCTCTCGCCGTAGTCACAGCACTAAAAAGCCAGAAAAACACTGAGCTTAATGACTTAAGAGCAGCACTGTGCCAACTGTGCCAGCAGTCCGCACCAAAAAGGGTAGTGGTACAGTGGGTCCCATCACACTGCAACATCCAAGGCAATGAGGAGGCAGACAGACTGGCAAAAGAAGGTGCAAGACTACCACAAACAGATACTAGTATGACGTACGAAGAGTCAAAACGGCTTATCAAAGCCAGATACATGACCAAATGGGAAACCGAACATACTGGTTACACCAAAAACGATGCCTATTTCCAGTTGAACCGAAGAGAGCAGGTCGTTGTCTTCAGACTTCGCACTGGCCACAATAGACTGAGGTACCACCTATTCAACAAATTGAAGATAGGTGGGACCGACGAATGCCCGTGCGGTACCGGTAAAATGACCGCTTAACATCTGCTGCAGAACTTCCCGACATACGAGGATCAGAGAGAGCAGATGTGGCCATCACCAGTGGCAACACTAGACAAGCTCTATGGCAGTGTCGACAGCCTCAGGATGACCGCTGCTTTTTTCGAAAAAATTAAGGTTGATGTCTGACTGCGTACGATGAAGAAGAAGAAGAAGAACTACGTTTAACCAGTGGCAATATTTTATCGAGACGACTGGAGATAGCACGTAAGGTAGATTTGTCCTCATGGCTTACTCCGGAAGCCTTTCTCGTGAACAGGTATCCCACATGGCAGAGGAAGAGGAAATCTATCGTTGTGTGTCGTGCCTTTCCCATAACATAACCGCAGGAGGTCTTAGGGACATCACGCAGCGTGTGAGTGAAGTGTTGGGCATCTCTCCCGGGTCATGTTCTAGTCTATTATAGTCGTGTCTAAATTTCACAGTCATATCAAAACCGACACTATCTGGAGCTAGATATTGTGAAGTACAAATGTGTGCACCTGACCGTGAAAATCTGATACAGAATTAAGCGTAGTACTAATTCATACATAGCCGATGCCCAGGTCAGGATAATCGGAAGGAAGAAAACACACATAAAAAAACACACAAAAATGAACGAAATCAGTTCAAATGGAGACAATGACACGTTTCAGTGAACACAAGTGTAAGGTCGACTAGTGTGAATGTCCGTGGCCTGGTGACATCTATAATGAACTAAAACACCAGAGAAATTTAGACCCGCAGCCGGTACAGCAGAATCTTTGCTGTTCAAGAAGTACAGGCATGAAAACAATCCTACCCCAAACAAATTTAAAGTCGTCGTCTCGGCGAGAAAAGTGATGATGACCATCATTTGGGACTGGAAGGACGTAACTCACACTGGATATTTGGAGCACGGCAATGCCGTCAACTAAGATCGATATGTGAAAACTTTGCAGAAACTTGGAACACGATTGCTGTGTGTTCGTGTGGGCAAGCATGCAATTCTTTAACACACCATTGCTCTCCCATAGACGAGTCGGCAAACAGTAGCTGCATTCGAGTGTCTCAAGTTTGACGAGATTTTACCACACCTATCGTACAGCCTCGATCTGGCACCTTGTGACGTCTCCTTCTTGCCGAATCTGAATTGACCCCAAACTTCAGTCAGTCGTGACTGAAAGGAGAAACTACTGTTACTGCTACTACTGCTACTGAGAAGGAAGACTAACGTCTGGTCAGGCAAAATATTTTGAGTGACACGCAGATGAAGCCAAGCATTGCACAGCCACTTGGATGACCACGGTCTACCTTCACCAGCACCCACGGCATGTGAAGAAAGCCACTGCAACCCGCCACTTAACGTACTTTTCAGGGCGCACAAAAGAGTAACCTACTCATTGTGGGTTTCGCAAACAACTACTCTGATACTACTACTACTATTACTACTACTACTACTACTACTACTACTACTACTACTATTACTACTAGCAGTACTACAACTAAAACTACAACTAGAACTAAAACTACTTCAACTACTACTGCTACTTCTACTACAACTGCTGCTCCTACTGCTACTGCTACTGCTACTATTGCTACTACTACTTCTACTACTACTTCTACTACTACTTGTACTATTACTTGTACTACTACTACTGCTACTACTACTACTTCTACTACTACAACTACTATTACTACTACTACTACTACTACTACTACTACTGTATCTATTACACAAATACTTACATTACTTACTCGTTTTTTGTTAACATCGTCCTATATTTCGTTGTCAGCTTTTTCTTGTTCGACTTCTTCGTTATCACCTTAACGTAAATAGGTCATCAACCAATCATCTCCAAGCAGACCTACTTCGTGCTATTCAGTCCTCTTCTTTCCAATTTTCCTCATGTTTTCTTATATCAATCTCTAGGTTTCTTCTCAAGTGTTATTTTACTTTCCATTTCATCTTTTTACGAGGGTTCCACAACATAGATTGATTGACGACACATGCTGGCGGCTTTCATAATATTTGCAATATGCAATGTATCCTGTTACATCTGTCTCTGGCCTGTTCGTTTGTAAACTTGTCGAGTCAAAACAGGTCATACAATTTCTCAAAGATTTAGTGATGGGCTGTCCAAAACTGTGAACTCATTAAACAAAAATACCGTATTTCATTCAGTCACGAACTGTAACGGAACGCATACTGATATATTGCCTAACGCTTTGGTTCCGGGGAATATTGGTTGATGGATCCTGCTCTAACAACGCCAACAAACAGACGTGTTTCTATTTCTTTATTAACGTCATTCTAAATAATCAAATCGTGCAAGGGTACTTACAGGTCTCACTGAATAGCGTCACATATATGATTACATGGACAGGTCAAATCACTTTTGCATGAGAAGGTTAGTTAGTACAAATCACTAACTACATGATAAGGTAGTTGTTAACTTATACTTCCAATAGTTAATGTATAACGTCTTTTTATTTGCTGTTATTGTTTGTTTGTTGTTGAATGTATACAATTAGTAAGTTTATTTTTATGTGCCCCCCGAAAACGGCGTTAAGCGGCGAAAAACATTAGCCTTCCTCACATCCCGAGGTTGCTGATGAAAGTGGACATGGGTACTCTGGCGGTTGAGTTATGCTTGGCTTTATCTCTGTGCTGCTCACTGCTACAGAGATCACGTCAATCCCCCAACTTGTTAGCCAGACTCCTTTGAGACATCATATACCCAGAGAGAACTGTCTGGAAGTGAGATGCGAGGGTTTGATCTGTATATTTTGACTGACCCTGAAATGTATTCAGTACTAGATCTCATCATATTTCATCCCATCAATTCGAATGTGGTTTTTTTAAACAGATGATTGATTACGCATCATCATACAGAGATACTTGATCCCTACCAGGAACTGCGTGTACATTCTAAAATACAACGTTTAGCATATTTCAAAGTTAGTTTGTCCCGTCGCAGCGAATGATGGCGACATCATCAGACGGTTTTATCTTGATAAAATAACCTGCTCTGTTATTCGGTTATAGTAAGGACGAAACATCAACCCCACTCTCTGGTACAAAGCTATCTTAGATCAGTGGCAAGATATTAGTCAAGATGGCTGAAGATAACTCAGGTCGCGGCATTCTGGTTCCACCTGCCTTGAGACCATCAGTCGGTTGAAATTTGCGGGATTTGACCCCTTACTGTTTCCGTTCATTGCTTCGTGAGACGAGTGTCTTGCCTCTCGACCACATCATCACCGTGTAAGTGATGTTTAATGGATATGTTGCTAGCCAAGCAGGGCACAGTCTGTCTAAGGCGATGTGTTTGTTTAGTATTGGCTTGTGTACATTTCTCAGTCACACCAAAACCGTAAGTCAGAAAACATGATCTCAAACAGGATTTCTAAGACTATCAATCGGTGAACACCTTAATACCTTTCCCGAAACTCTAGATATGTTAAACAGAACGCTTATAGACCTTTCATAGACGGATAGAGACCTTTCGCAGACACCCTAAAAGACATTTCACAGACCACTTAAATTGTGTTTTGTTTCTTAGATGTAGCCTCACTAGTTTCTACAGGCGGAGGCGCGCCAATTTCCACCCCAGACCGTAGTCAATTGGGCGATATCAGGACGCATAAACCAGTGCTTGGATGCATGTATGTATCTGTATATACCTAACTTAATGTTTCAGTGATGCGGAAATGTTTTATTTCATTTGTTGATCATCTTGTTGATCCTTCCTGTCGTTGATAGGTAGTCTGCACACATTTTTTTTTTTTTTTTTTTGGCTCCGGGGGTCAGATATGCTTACTTTGAATTCCAGGGATTGGAGTGCCAAAATTTGGCAATGGTTATATTTATTTTATTTACACCACACATTTTATCGTTTTTTAAAATTTTTTATAAAGTTGATAGGGACCTTTTTTTTTTTTTTTTTATCTTTTTCAAATCATCTTCATGTAATTTGAAAAATTTAGTGAGGATGCAATAAAATGAAATGTATAAAAGTGATCTATGAAATGGAATGACTATGAAGATGAAAAAACATATAAAGGCTTTAAATCAATTAAAATGTAACATTGCATAAGTAAAATAAATGAGTTCTTCCGGATGGCAGTAGGATCATCTGCGATGACTTCTCCTGTTCATCTAATGTTGGTATTTCAGGTCACTTCTCGCTCGGATGTTTTTATCTCAGTCATGTGTTCAAAATTGCTCCAGATGTGAAAGACCTGTCGTAGATTCCACAGAGACCTTACGCGTACCTCCTAAAGATCTTTCGCAGAGACCGAAGTGTTTCGCGATTACATATAGACCATTCGCAGAAACTGTAGATACCTTTCACTGAAATTCTATAGATTTGTCACAAAAAATTATAATTTCACGTAATATCGGTTGAGAACCCCTGCTCTGGCAGAAGCACCTGTCGAAGCACTGTGGTAAACCCAGAAATTGGTTAACTGCCTCCCAATTCCAACAGCCCATCTTGTTTTAAGACCAGTGCCGCACGAATTTATTTTTCAAATTACAACTACGAACGGAGGACGACTTATAGAGGGGTTCTTAAAGTTAGCCAAGTCATGCATTACCACCCGTATAAATAAATCAATGAGTCAATGAATTAATCAATCAATACTCTTTCAACTTCCTGTGGAGCCTATATCTTCAACAAATACCTGCCAAGTCTTCCCGTCAAATTTGTCTTTAATGGTTTAGCGTTTTTTTCTTTTTTCTCATTAGTTGTCCATATTTGTTGAAGTTTATGTAGGTCAAAATTCCTGCGAAATTACAATGTCGACATTCCCTATGCTCAATCCCTTTCTTTTGCCTCTAAAACATGCTTGGTAGGTTTACAGCGTTACTATTACTTGTTCCCTGTTTGCTTCCGGTAACATTCGTGCTCTCTACCTATGACTTTTCCAGGGCGACTTTTCTTAAAGCCTTGCTCGTAATTCTCTATTACATGGATCTTTTCTTCTAGCGTTGATCGACATGTTCTGCTGCATTGATTTTTTCTATTAGCGTTGATCGTCATGCTCTGTTTTAGCGTCCTCACTTTATTCTTCCTCATTTCAAATGTTTGGTTATGTTATTTTCTTAATGTTGCATAAATTCGTGCAGAAGTAGGATGCAGCCGTGTGTAAAGCACAACAACACAGTACAGCGCTGTTAGGACACGATGAGAATGTGAAAGAAAACAAACGTTTACAGTATGTAGGTTTGTGGTTCATCTAACAGTCACTCGTCGATTGGCAACATCATGTCTTCTATTCTAACTGAGGTATGAAGATAATGTCCTGGCAGATGAAGGCAAAGACACATTCGGAATTAAACTAAACCACATACCTCAACTAACATGAACACTGAGAAAGCAGAAATTTATTATCATCAATGAAGTCAATAATCCAACTAGGCCAACCTGGAGAAAATAGAAACTGATAATCAGCAATGAAGTCACGTAATCCACCTAGGTCAACCTAGAGAATTCGAAACTGATTACCAACAATGAAGTCAAGTAATCCACCTAGGTCATTTCGCGCTGACCGGCTGTACCAGGGCTGATGGTAGTGTCGCAGGATTTATACAGGGAACGTGTAGTGAATGCGATGTATCTTATCCAGGTGCTGCGTGAGCCTCCCCTGGCACGACTCTATGAAAAGTGCGGTCTTTATCCATCTATAATTTCCAGGAACAGGTGTTGAATAAGGAAGACTGGAACGTATTGCAAAAGGTAGGACACATGTCCGAAGTAATATAGGTGACGTTGATCACTTATTGAAGGAAGGCTCTAGAGTTTGTGTCCGTTAGGCGACCTCATTGTTCGTGACCAGGTCCTACCAGCAAACTACAAGGATGCGTTGTTGGTTGCGCATGGGGAAGACGTCAAGCCGCTGATGATCTCACTGTAAGACCATCTAGATTTCGGATCCATTGAGACAACAGGATTGATAGATGCGTAGCTAGGTTTCCACGAGGGCCACTGCCGGATCCAGGCTCCATACAAGGATTTCGCGGATAACGCTGCAAGGCCGAATCTCCGACTGATTTCTGGGTACTACGTGCATCAGTAATCTGTTTGCTGCCCAAGTAAATGAAGTCATCAGTGGGACTGACGTGGTTTCCGTTAAAAACTATGCCATGGACCACTGTCAAGATTTTGAGTTGTGGTCTTTGCCCCTTAAATGTGCAGGTCTAATATGAAGTTGGCTGCTCTAAGTGCTACAGTGACTACGTTATTAGCAATGCAGACAAGAAATATAAGACTAAATACTATACATGTCCAGAGCTTCTCCTATTTTGGTAATGTAATACGGTGGATGGAAAATGTGAAAGAAAGTCAAGAAGATAATATGGATGACCAAATCTGTTTTCACCAACATTGAGTCGAAGTTTGACATTCAATAAAGTACTTCAAAATCATAAATGAGAGTCATTGTGTGTTTATCTTAACTCGATACTGATGAATGCTGTAGAAGAATGGACACAAATCATGTGTTTGGAGCGGAGAACTTTGAAATATGGATAAATAGAAAATTGGGCTCAACTCAAGAACAGAAAAACAAATAAGTAGGTCTTGGTATCTGCTCCAGTGGAAAGTGAATGTATGAACCAAATTAAAGTCTGAGAGCTCAGACACTTAGGTCATGTCAAGAGACAACACTTTCTAAAAATTTAAAAAAAAATGGAAGAAAATTAGAAGACTCACGCCTCAGAGAAATACACAGATTTAAGTGGCTACAAATTATAAATAAATGAACAGTAACAATTCCACAAGATTACATCGACAACGCAAGAAACACAATACGTTTAGGGTCCATTTCAGCCGATCTTCGAGGTAGATACGGCAGTAATTGTGATTTCAGTTACCTTCTCTGTGTTGTGACGACCGACACAAATCAATAAGATGAAGCCGGTCATGTCGCCCTCAATGGTGTTCAGGTTTGAGACCTCGAATATTGAACTTAACCCAGTTACAGCAAGCCAAGAATAAGTTCCTGTCAGCCCATTAGAAGGGTCTTGCAAGTAAGTTGTACAGTTGCATGTAATTTTGTTTCCAACATGAGCAATTCTGTTAATGTTCTGTTTTCGTGATGTTAATCTTGTGTTTCTATAAGGCGCTGATGGTCAAACTTTCAGGTGTCGGTTCTCTGACGATGATGGCATGAGTTCAAAACCTAGGTAAGGGACGGGCTTATGTTTTATAATCCTTTATAGATGTAAAATAATGACCTTTCCTGCATATTTCGTGGTGGCTGCATGGACAAGCGACCTTTATTCCTCAGCTTCATAAAACCCCCAGTTTGTCCCACAGCGGGAGTAAATGCCATGTTGATAATTTTGTAAATTTGTTTTAGGTTTTCCGTTTTCTCGATGTTGTACTGTTTTCGTGATGTAAATGTTCTGTTCTTGTGACAATAATGTTCTGTTTTCGGGATACAAATGTTCTATTGGTGTGACAATAATGTTCTGCTTTAGTGATGTAAATGTTCTGGTCTTGTAACATTAATGTTCCGCTTTAGTGATGTAAATGTTCTGCTACCATAAAGTTAAAGTTCTGTTTTCGTGATGTTAAAGTTCTGTTTTCGTGATGTTAAAGTTCTGTTTCCGTGATGTTAAAGTTATGTTTCCGTGATGTTAAAGTTATATTTTCGTGATGTTATAGTTCTGTTTTCAAAATGTGAATGTCCTGCTTCCATAAAGTTATAGTTATGTTTTCATGATGTAAATGTTCTGTTTTCGTGATGTGAGTTATTCTTTCTTCTACTACAGCATCAGCGGGACCATTGTTTGATAGTTTGTTAATTAGTATATTAATAAGGTGGTTAGTTATATAAGTAACTCGTTAGTTAGTGATGCAATGCAGTTAGATAATTGGTTTGTTAGTTAGTTTTCTAAATAGTTAGTTAGTTAGTTTGATAGTTTGTTGATTAGTTTGTTAATTAAGTGGTTATTTATTTAAATAGATCGTTAGTGATGCAGTGAAGTTTGACAATTAATCAGTTTGTAAGTCAGTTGTCTAGCCAGCTAGTTAGTTATGTAGTGTGGTTAGTCAGTAAGTTAGCTTGTTAATTACTATCTTTAGTTTCCCAGTTGAATACAACTAGGAGAGCATTACAGAAAACAAATCTGTCTGGAGAAATGCAGCAAACGTGGGCGCTGCTGAAGGAGAAAGTCACCGTTTGCAGACGGCGCACACCAAATGCCTGATCCGGAAGGAAAGAGCAGCGAAACCACCCTCACCGCAGCAGAAGATATAGTGTGCAAACCATGTAATAGAACATTCCGTGCCCGCGTTGTACTGATAAGCCGCATGAGGTCCAGCGAACACAACGCCAAAACACGTCAGACAGTGCAAAAACAAAACAAAACAGATCACATACAACAATGATGGTGTCGGGGGTCTTCATCGACAACGATGGCCAGTTATCATCTTCAGCTTGCTAGTTATTTCAATAATTTGTTTTAAAACTAGGATGTTAGTTAATTCGTCGCTGGTGTTATTTTATTATTTGTAAGAGAACGCTGCACTGGGTAATGTGGTATGATTACCATCTCGATGGTGCAACATCAGGTCTGGGATTAGTCTTGATCAGAATTGAATAGTTTTGTGGCATAATGTACCTGCCAGAACATTAGTAATTTTCTTTTAAACAAATGACATGAAAATTACATTAATTTAAAAACGAAGAACAAAACAGAGAGAGAGAGAGAGAGAGAGAGAGAGAGAGATAAAGAGAGAGAGAAAGAGAGAGAGAGATAAAGAGAGAGAGAGAGAGAGAGAGAGAGAGAGAGAAAGAAACAAAGAAAGTTATGTAGCCAAATCTTAAAGTCAATTAACAAGAATGTTACAACAATGATTACACATAAACACGCGAATCTAAACTCGAGTTGAAATTTCTCGGGGACACAAACCAGGTATGTATTTCAATTTAACGAATTTGGATTGTCGCCCGTTTGTTACCTGGGCCCGACAGGGGAGCAAATAATGGTAACACTGTGACCTGCTAAGCTTGTGGTTAGAAGCTATAAAAAATAAAAAAAGGAAAACACATAGCAGACACTGCTGTCGGAGACCATATTATACATTTCAGCATGTTATGCCTCAAATTTAAATGCGGTTGCGTGTTTAGTTGTTCCTTCTTGCTTCGTCTTCTTACATAACAGGAAACCAAGTAGCCATTTACACCTGTGTTAACTGAAGCATTTTTATATCGAGAATAAAACCAGTTACTTCTGTAGCCCGAATGGAGCGCTCTAACACCGTGGCTATTACACGAAGCTAAGAATCTTCTTGAAACCAACATCATCACACAGGGGACATTCCCATAAGTGCTCAGTTCTCCTTTCAAGCGGCCAATAAAGCGTATATTTACTCAGAGTATCAAACTGAAGATACACAAATAGTCAACCCATGGTAGACGAGGAGAAAACATCAAGTCAAGTCAAGACAAGAGTTTTTTGCTTTGTTGCATTACGCATTGACCAACATGTCAAGTTTTATTGTTCTGTAATTACACACACGATTAAGAAAATTGTACTTGTACCATTTTTCTTGGATTACATTTGTTACTGAACAAAAGACACACAAACACCAGCAGACACCTGGAACAGTCCCCTCTGATCTGATGAGTATTACCGATCGCGTCTAACAATATGGTCAAGGTCATTAGAAAATGGAGAGACCAGGAATATCTCTGTTAGCTCAGAATGCAGCTACAGCCTGCCCTAGAATGTATAACGCTCTTCTTCTTCATCGTCGTCGGCTGAATAACAAATACAAAGTAAATATATTTCCTTCGTAAGTTTGGCATTCTATGTTGGGGCTCTCTCGCTGTCAGACAATTTATTCGTGAATGTGTATGTGTATGGTTATACTGCCACTCTGCTCCTCTTGTGAAGCGGACATGCTTGAAAACACTTTCTACAGTGTGTTTGTTCTCCCGACATGGGCACGTGTGTGTCACCGACTATTATTTTAATGAACAGGCAGTGTTTTAAGTCCGCAGTGGCTTGCTAGTAGTGGTCTGAATAGCAAGTAGAATGTGCATGCTTATATTAGGCTCCTGGTAGTCTCTATGCCAGTTCTCTTTGGATTTTACTTTTTAGCTATATCTGTATTTCTTCACATGGTGCCTTGTCGGAAATTGAGTTTTATCTTCATCCCTCTTTGGCTAACCTCTATTCTCATTTACATGCATCTCCCTGTATGCACAAATCTACTATATTCTCCCCTATAGCTGTTTTACATGACATTCTGTTCCTGTCATTAATTTCCTCAGCTTAAATATGACTTATATGAAATATATCGGTGACCATCACTCCAGATGATGTCTTTATGGGTAGCAACAAACTCACTCACCCAGCATTTTTCGATTAGTGCCCTGTCCCAATTCTAAGTCATTTCAGCGAACAGGTCAGCTTCTATTTTGCCTTCCATCTGGGTCTATAGCAGTGTGGTTCATGTGGTCATATTTTCTCAGCACTTGGCTCATTTAACTTCAGCGACGATCAGTATTGATGGTGAATATACTTATTGATTGGTGCCGATGTATATATTTATTGTTTCGTGATGTTGTATATACTTATTGGTTGGTGATGTTTATATATTTATTGGTTGGTGATGGGGTATATACTTATTGGTTGGTGATGGGGTATCTACTTATTGGTTGGTGATGTTTATATATTTATTGGTTGTTGATGGTGTATATACTTATTGTTTCGTGATTTTGTATATACTTATTGGTTGGTGATGTTTATATACTTATTGGTTGGTGATGGGGTATCTACTTATTGGTTGGTGATGGTGTATATAATTATTGGTTGGTGATGGGGTATCTACTTATTGGTTGGTGATGGTGTATATAATTATTGGTTGGTGATGGGGTATATACTTATTGGTTGGTGATGGGGTATCTACTTATTGGTTGGTGATGGTGTATATAATTATTGGTTGCTGATGGTGTATATACTTATTGGTTGGTGATGTTTATATACTTATTGGTTGCTGATGGTGTATATACTTATTGGTTGGTGATGGTGTATATACTTATTGGTTGGTGATGTTTATATAATTATTGGTTGCTGATGGTGTATATACTTATTCTTTGCTGATGGTGTATATACTTACTTATTGGTTGCTGATGGTGTATATACTTATTGGTTGGTGATGTTTATATACTTATTGGTTGCTGATGGTGTATATACTTATTGGTTGCTGATGGTGTATGTACTTATTGGTTGGTGATGGATATATACGTATTGGTTGGTGATGGGGTATCTACTTATTGGTTGGTGATGGTCTATACTTATCTATTGGTGATGGTTTTTGGCCAGAACATTTATTTGAATCTTCAGTAGACATGTTGTGTGGATAAATTGCACTTGTTATCTCCAGCAGTTACAAATCTACTCAATTTTTATATGGGTCTTGTCCAACAGAGAAAATGTGGCAAAAGGGGAACTGTGTGGCTATAACATCAGGTTTTGGTAATGTGGTTAGCGGATCGGCGTAGACGGCGTCTGACAGGCTGCAGGTATGCCTTACTCTAATTTACTCTTCCACCACTACCAGTCATCGCAAAAATAGACGACCGTATATTCCATAGGCTGCCAACCTAACGGTTAGTAACATATGCTGGATTGACCTGCTTTAAACATCGTTGTTCAGCTTTTCACTGTTATCTTCGACACACGTTTGTCAACATACACTGCCTGCATTATGCAATGAATATCAACGGGTCGACGTCCTTCAGCTGTTAGAAACCGAATCACCGCTCACTGATCAACTCTGGACGGATTCCGTATTCCGTGGGAACACGCTATGTTTTCAACGGTCAGCTGAGGAAACTATGAGTCGGAGGTTAATGAAATTTTGCAAACTTGACAATTGGTATGTGCTGTTTACACCAGTAGTGACGTCATTATGCTCATCGTGCACAATGTTCACTTGTTGCATTTTGGTCCGGTTGCATTTGAACACGCCTCGTATGTTAAAACATTATATTATTGAATATGACGTTTGAGTCCATTTAACGGCCACGTATTTGATCGATATGCCTGTTTTAATTACTATTTTCCTCATTTCTGAAATGTTGTCTCAGCTCTGGGAATTATTTTCTTGTCCGTGTTGCAGGGGAGAGGAGATTAACGTCTAGTCAGGCTAAACATACTGATCGGATATTTTAGTCATGTTCAGCAAAATATTAATAGCCGAGACCCCCACGTCACTTCCACTTTGGTCTCCCTGGAAACTGGCAGTCTGGTTAACACGGTTGGGGATTGACGTGATCTCCGAAGTAGTGAGCGACAGGCAGAAAATGTCAGCATAACTGCCTAGAGGACCACAGTCCACTTTCATCAGCATGCTCGGGATGTAAGGAAACATACTGCAACCCTCTACTAAACGCACTTTTCATTGCGCACAAAAAAGTAATCTTAGTCATCGATGTGCATTCAACAGCAACAACATCAACAACAGCAACAACATCAACAACAGCAACAACATCAACAACATCAACAACAGCAACAACATCAACAACATCAACAACATCAACAACAGCAACGACAGCATGTCGTGCCTAAATGTGTTTGTCTTTAGCAGTGAGTGCTTCATAGAGGAGGTTTTGTCTTTAGCAGTGAGTGCTTCATAGAGGAGGTTTTGTCTTTAGCAGTGAGTGCTTCATAGAGGAGGTTTTGTCTTTAGTAGTGAGTGCTTTATAGAGGAGGTTTTGTCTTTAGTAGTGAGTGCTTTATAGAGGAGGTTTTGTCTTTAGTAGTGAGTGCTTCATAGAGGAGGTTTTGTCTTTAGCAGTGAGTGCTTCATAGAGGAGGTTTTGTCTTTAGTAGTGAATGCTTCATAGAGGAGGTTTTGTCTTTAGCAGTGAGTGCTTCATAGAGGAGGTTTTGTCTTTAGCAGTGAGTGCTTCATAGAGGAGGTTTTGTCTTTAGTAGTGAGTTCTTTATAGAGGAGGTTTTGTCTTTAGTAGTGAGTGCTTTATAGAGGAGGTTTTGTCTTTAGTAGTGAGTGCTTCATAGAGGAGGTTTTGTCTTTAGCAGTGAGTGCTTCATAGAGGAGGTTTTGTCTTTAGTAGTGAATGCTTCATAGAGGAGGTTTTGTCTTTAGTAGTGAGTGCTTCATAGAGGAGGTTTTGTCTTTAGCAGTGAGTGCTTCATAGAGGAGGTTTTGTCTTTAGTAGTGAGTGCTTCATAGAGGAGGTTTTGTCTTTAGCAGTGAGTGCTTCATAGAGGAGGTTTTGTCTTTAGTAGTGAGTGCTTCATAGAGGAGGTTTTGTCTTTAGCAGTGAGTGCTTCATAGAGGAGGTTTTGTCTTTAGCAGTGAGTGCTTCATAGAGGAGGTTTTGTCTTTAGTAGTGAGTGCTTCATAGAGGAGGTTTTGTCTTTAGTAGTGAGTGCTTTATAGAGGAGGTTTTGTCTTTAGCAGGGAGTGCTTTAAAGAGAGCGTTTTGTCTTTAGTACTGAGTGCTTTATAGACAGCGTTCTGTTTTTAGTAGTGCGAGTGCGTTTTGTCCTTAGTAGTGCGTGCTTTATAGAGGGCGTTTTGTCTTTAGTAGCGAGTGATTTATAGAGGGCGTTCTGTCTTTAGTAGTGAGTGCTTTATAGAGGTGGTTTTGTCTTTTGTAGTGAGTGCTTCATAGAGGAGGTTTTGTCTTTAGTAGTGAGTGCTTTAAAGAGAGCGTTTTGTCTTTAGTACTGAGTTCTTTATAGAGGGCGTTTTGTCTTTAGTAGTGAGTTCTTTATAGAGAGCGTTTTGTCTTTAGTAGTGACTGCTTTATAGACGGCGTTCTGTTTTTAGTAGCGCGAGTGCGTTTTGTCCTTAGTAGTGCGTGCTTTATAGAGGGCGTTTTGTCTTTAGTAGCGAGTGCTTTATAGAGGGCGTTCTGTCTTTAGTAGTGAGTGCTTTATAGAGGTGGTTTTGTCTTTAGTAGTGAGTGGTTTAAAGAGGAGGTTTTATCTTTAATAGTGAGTGCTTTATAGAGGGGGTTTAAAGACATGTTCTTTTAATAGAGCGGGAATGTGTGGTCATTAGTGGTGAGTTCATAAAAGAGGCGTGTAATGACAAATACGTAATATACGTAACATGGATCAGTGCTTATCATTAGTGGTGAGAGAGAATCAAACAAAAAGTTGCAGATCAAATGGCAAGGACAGGATCTAGAATACAGCACGGCCTCCAAATACTTGGGAGTAAAGTTGGACCGAAAGCTGTCATTTGCCGCATATTGTTAGGAGACAAAACAGAAAATAAATGCGAGAAATTGTATCATACTAAAACTGACTGGCACAACGTTGGAAGCAAAGCCAGATGTCATCAGAACATCAGCACTCACTCTGTGTTTCTCTGTAGCTGAGTCTGGAAGAACTCTGCATATGTTAAATATGTAGATAAGCAATAAGTGAGACAAACCGTATAATTACTGGATGCCTAAAACCTACACCAACTGAAAAAATATTCCCCATTATCGGCATAATGCCACCATAGATTCGATGCACTGTCGTTTCAGCGATAGAAAGAGAGAAACAGGTAAATGACCTACGACACTCTATATTCGGATATAAGGTGCAGCGCCCAAGACTAAAGTCAAGACGAAGTTTCTTACAGTCAACCCAGCTCCTGCAGACTAGTCCAGAAAATCGACGCATCGAAAGTTGGAAACAGCTGACACAGGTCCCCTTGATCGAGTTACGGGAGAAACCTGCGCCTGGACATCTCCTGTCCTAACGCAACATGGAAGTCACTAAATAGACTTCGAACTGGTGTATCATGATGCAGGAAAAACCTGAAAAGATGGGGATACAGGGATGATGAAACATGCGAATGTGGAGTAACACAGGACCAGGACCATCTGATGATATGCCCAAACCTCCCGGAGACTTGTAGCATGGATGACCTGCTGAGTGTCAGTGAGAGGGCAATCCGCGTGGCTGAATACTGATGTGTGACGTAGTGCCTAGGACAGGGGAAGTAAGTAAGTATTAGTAGTGTGTCCATTAAAGAGGTGGTTTCAATGCAAGTGTGTGTAGCAACATGGATGGGATTAGGGTGATACACTAACGGGAGACGCCAACCTTGAATCTGGTTCCAGTACCACCACTGGGGATTAGCTGGGAGATGAAGAACCTAAGGAGAACAACGATATGCGTTAATAATCATTAGGGTGAGTATCAGATGGTCGTAAGGCTCACAGGCTCAAAACCCGAGCACGTCATTTATTTTGTTTTAATCAGAATGAAAATAACCTTTAAGTCTGCATTTTGATTGGTGATTGCATAGACATACTTGTTCTCCCTAAGTCGTACAAATCCTCCTGTAGGATTCAAGAAATCATAGAAAACTTCTCGCGGTTGATAGTTTAAACAAAAATCATGATTAAAGTTTGTCATTCCCGTTAACGTTCCAAGAAAACATTGTCAGTGCCGTTAACTTTGTCCAGCAAAACCTTTTAAAGTTCACTCAAAACACTTTCAACACATTATGGACCAAATTGGTGCGCAATGTCTTTACTATTTTTGGACCAATACAGAAATTTAGCAATCTTGTTTGCTACTGCGAAGAAAGGCACACTGATGCGTAATGGTTACATTGTGTTTTATTTGTAATTGTTTGTGTTAGCTTTCAGATATTTAGCCTTGACGATTTCCTGAACTAATGTACGGTTTTGTTAAACTGTTTTTCTGGTATCATACTTCGACTTGACGGTTTCCGAACTAATATATGGTTTTTTTAAAACTGTTTTCTGTTATCACACCTCGACTTGACGGTTTCCTGAGCTAATGTATAGTTTTGTTAAACTGTTTTTGTGTGTGCGTTATTTTACGCATTATTATACATTGCGTTACTACAGCTCTAATCTGTAGATTTTGTGAAAATGTAGCTGGATTTTATTTCACAGATGTTTCTGTGTTGTGTTTGACCAAATATGTGTAGTGTTCTTGAACATGTGTATATTGTATTCTTGAACATATGTATATTTTACTCTTGAACATTTGTATATTGCATTTGTGAACATCTTGTTTGTGATACTCTTATATATGTGTGTGTTATATTTTTAAACATCTTTGTGTGGTATTATTGAACATTCTTGTGCGGTTTTCAGGAATTTTATCGTGGGCTATCTCGGATCATCGTGCTGCGGTTTTCCTGAATATTATCTAACGAAATTCTTGACCATTATCGCAGGCTATTTTTGGAACATTTTTGTGTGTTCTAATACTAGCACTCTGTTATTTTCTGTCATCCAGCTTAAGATTAGGATTTCAACCACTGGATAGAAGTTCGATGACACTGAAGACGATGCTCAGGCATAATTTTGTCTTTGAAACGAGTCGTCGATTAGCCCACTGCTCCATCGAAAACGACAATACTGAGCCACACCGTACATCGATAACGACGGTAGCACACAATTTCCCGCGCTGTTTGGACGAGTATACAGGTAAATCTCGTTACGGTGCTTGTCTTGTGGAGGTAGCTTCAACTGGCAGGTCCAGTGCGGGGTTGTAAGCCACAGCGGCGCCCACCACCAGCTACCGAAGAACCACCTGAATCGTTTAGTGGAGTCATAGCAGGTGGAAGGAAACCAAACTCTAAGTTGTATGGAGCTAAAGATGGACTCGAAACAACGGTCGAGTGCATTATGCAAACTCGTCGGACAGTTGAAACACATACATGAATGAACACAGACAACGAAGAGCAATAGGAAGAGGTAGAAGACCAACAAGAAAAAGAAGTTAATTTTAAATTTGAATTTAAAGGGAAACAAATCATAAATATGTTCCGATTTGCTATGTCGTCAGTGATCTGTTGGCGTTATTTTATATTCGTTGATTCAGTCAGGACAAAGTTGGAATTGGAAAATAAAATGAACCAGAAGCAATACTTCATTAGTACATGGTACAGAGGAGAGAATCACTTGCTATCACGTGAATCGCCACAAGAAGTAAAATAGAAAGAACAAGAAAGAAAAGAACAAGTAGAAAGAAACAAGTTGAAGAACACAAGGACAAAGAAACAGGATGAAGAACACAAGGACAAAGAAACAGGATGAAGAACACAAGGACAAAGAAACAGGATGAAGAACACAAGGACAAAGAAACAGGATGAAGAACACAAGGACAAAGAAACAGGATGAAGAACACAAGGACAAAGAAACAGGATGAAGAACACAAGGACAAAGAAACAGGATGAAGAACACAAAGAGAAAAACGAAGAAACATGAAAAAACAGGAAGAACAAGAAAAAAAAGGATAAATATTACGAAATGGACAAAAAATAATAAGACGATAAGGGAGAAGCAGAAAGGAAGACGGCGGCGTAAAAGAAAATAATAAAATGAAAAATAAATACAAGAGTTACCAGTAAGATAGAAAAAAAAACTAGAAGAAGAAGAAGAAGAAGAAGAAGAAGAAGAAAAAGAAAAAGAGGATGAAGAAGAACAAAAACCTGAAGGTAAAAACAAAAAGAGGAAAGGTTTCAGAAAAGTAAAGAAGAAACAAGAAGAATATAAAAGAACAAAAAGGAGAACAAGAACAATATAAAGAAGAAAAAGGAAAACAATAACAAAACCAGAATGCTAATGAAGATGCCAGAATAAAAGATGCCTAAAAAAAGGCTTCTAGACGAAATACAAGCAAACATTAATCAGATGAATGAGTGCAGGAAAAGGCCAAACTACGTTCCCATCAACAAAGCCTCAATGTCCGGACCGTCTAAACAAAACCAATGCAATCGTCTAAAACTTAAAAGCAAATGAATGTCCCTGACACAAGCCGTAGAACGCCACGACCTGTAACAAAGCGAACTCACTGAGTGCACCTACTGGCTTGGGTCTAGCCCCAGGAAATTCAACATGCACTCTCGGTAATCAACAAAAGCTCAGAGAAATCACATTAATTAATCTTGCTAATTAAAATGATGAAGTCGTGTAATCATTTATCTCGTTCTTGGCGCAATGTACAGGGAAACATGGCTGGATTCGATGACATTATTATTTATTATTGTTTCTACAATTTTTCAGTGCGAGCCATGTTGTTGTTCGTTCTTGCGCTTGCGGGAAGTCTGTTCTTTCAGTCGTGGCTTCTGTAGTATGCTAAGGAAGCGAATGCAATTGTGTTACCTTTTATGTAGACTTGCTTTCTTACTAGAACCCCCACATAGTTGGCGTTATTGAACTATAAGAGGTCCACTATTTGAATGGATCAGCGGACGACCAAGCGCTAAGCATTTCCGGGGAAACAACACAGCAAGCCAATGTCAGCGGGTTGTATTCCTTACCTTAAAGAGCAACAACAAACAACAAACAACAAACAATAACAATAACAAAATTTACAAAACAACAAATACAACTTCAAATAAAATAACAACAAACAATAAACACAAAAAAACAATAATAGCAAACAACAGCAGCAAACAGTAACAAATAGCAGCAACACCAAACAAACAACAAACAATAATATACAAAAACAAACAATAAACAAAAAAAAACACAAAACAAACAGCAAAAACAAACAACCAAGATAAACTACAAAAGGAAACAATAACAAATAACAAAAACACCAAACAAACAACAAATAACAATACACAATAATAAACAAACAACACATAACAACAACAAGCAACAATAACAAATAACAACATTCAACAAACAACATCTACATATCGCCATCTTTAGTCGCCATTTAACTAACGTACAGCAGAGTCACGGATCTCCTTTCAGCTGAACATGAAGGATAGGGTAACAACTACATCGGACATTCTTACCTAAAGCTTGAATCAATATATGCAGTGGAGAGTTCATCTCAATAATTTTACATAATCTGGTTGCTTGATTCACACACATCCATTTCCTTTTTATTACGTGTTTCGAAGGTTGCAGTCGTTCTATGGTTTTAAAAATGAAGCGAGGCTGCGGCGACGGGTATGTGGATTAAAAAGAAGAGCATATGATCAATGATGCGCTCCGCGCTGGAACAAAAACAAGAACGAAATGTAAATTACGACCAAAATGTCTTTATCAGAAACTTCTTCTTCTTCTTCTTCCTACGCAGTCAGACATCAACCTTTCTTTTTTCGAAAAAAGCAGCGGTCATCCTGAGGCTGTCGACACTGCCATAGAGCTTGTCTAGTGTTGCCACTGGTGATGGCCACATCTGCTCTCTCTGATCCTCGTATGTCGGGCAGTTTTGGAGCAAATGCTCAGCGGTTATTTTCCCGGTACCACACGGGCATTCGTCAGTGCCACCTATCTTCAATTTGTTGAATCTTTGGTACCTAAGTCTATTGTGGCCAGTGCGAAGTCTGAAGACCACGACATGCTCTCTTCTGTTCAACTGGTAATAGGCATCGTTTTTTGTGTAGCCAGTATGTTCTGTTTCCCATTTGGTCATGTATCTAGCTCTAATAAGCCGTTTTGACTCATCGTATGTCCCACTAGGTTCTGTTTGTGGTAGTCTTGCATCATCTTTTATCAGAAACAACGGACAATTCACATAAAACAACTTACTCATCATGGAAGTAGAGATAAACATATACAAGACAGAAATGAAGACACAATGCAGACACTCAGCTCAGAGTCAATGCTGACCATCAGCCATGAAGCGGAAGTGGTAAACAGTTGGATAAGCTGATAGAGGTTCTTTATCAATATTGTGCCAGTCTTTTCACTTCCTCTTTCGTGCCGGTGGACAACATTGACCCTCAACTCAGAAGTGTTTGTGTTCTTATAAGTTGTGCATATCTCCAACTCTACTTTAATGGTGTGTTGGTTGTTTGAACCAGGATGGTATCTGAAACAGGACGGTATCCGAACCAGGGCGGTATCCTAACCAGGGCGATATCTGAACCAAGGTGGTATCTGAACCAGGGCGGTATCTGAACCTGGGTGGTATCTGACACAGGGCGGTATCTGAACCAAGGCGGTATCTGAGCCAGGGCGGAATCTGACCCAGGGCAGTATCTGAGCCAGGGCGGTATCTGAACCTGGGTGGTATCTGAACCATGGGTGGTATCTAAACCAGGGCAGTATTTTAACCTGGGTTGTATCTGAACCAGGGCGGTATCTGAACCAGGGCGGTATCTGAACCAGTGCAGTATTTGAACCTGGGTGGTATCTGAACCAGGGTCGTATCTGAACCAGGGCAGTATTTGAACCTGGGTGGTATCTGAACCAGGGCAGTATTTGAACCTGGGTGGTATCTGAACCAGGGCGGTATCTGAACCATGGGTGGTATCTGAACCAGGACGTTATCCGAACCAGGGCGGTATCTGAACCAGGGCAGTATCTGAACCAGGGCGGTATCTGAACCAGGGCGGTATCTGAACCAGGGTGGTATCTGAGCCAGGGCGATGTCTGAACCAGGGCGGTATCTGAACCACGGCGGTATCTGAACCAGGGCGATGTCTGAACCAGGGCGGTATTTGACCCAGGGCGGTATCTAAACCAGATCGGTATCTAAACCAAGGAGAAGTCTGAACCCATGGCGGTATCAGACACAGGGTGATGTCTGAACCAGAGTTGTATCTAAAACAGAGTGGTTTCTGACTCGGGGCGATGTCTGAGCCAATGCTATTATACTTACCTGTTGTCAACTCTGAGCTACTCGGGGAAGGGGTGAGGGAGGGAGAGGAGTGTTGTTTGCAGGCGAGTACAGTGATATATACGATACACTTCACTAAATAGGATTAGAACTTGTGTATCACTATGCAGGAGAAACCAAAAAAAAAGATGGGGATACAGAGATGATGAACCATGAGAATATGGAGCAGCACATGAGCAAGCCCACCTGATGGTCTGCCCAAATCCCCCGGAGACTTGCATTATGGATGACCTGCTGAGTAGCAGCGACGGCGCAATCCATGTGGCTGAATACTGGAAGAATGTGTGACGTAGTGCCCGGGACATGGGAAGTAAGAAAGTATACTTGACACTATTCGCAATAAGCGGCATGCATTGTGTGAGAGCTGTCAAAAATAGAACCTCATTGTGACATATTCTGTTACTTCAAAAATATTAAGGTGACTTTTTGACTTGCATCTGGATTTTCTGTAAGATTACTGTGCCGATGACACTTACTTGTTCAGGGAGTCTTTATATACCACCTCTTGATGACCATGGGCTTTGTCTCCCGAAAAGCCGTTCTGTTAATTGAGATTTCTTTATCACTGTTGAGTGACCCATTCAGTAGTCTCGTTTTATATAAGCACCCATTAGATAGTGAGACGCTAGTCTGTTCAGACACATCACACTGGCCAGGACGTCGTTTCAGGGACCGGCACAATATACTCATTAAGATCACTATGTCTCTTCCACATAGCATTCCCTGCAAACATGCTTTTTCAAGGCAGTCTGACTGACGAGATGTTGAACGACGTGATCCCCATAGCAATGTGACTCACATAGATAAAACCAATCATAGCATCAATAGACCATCATCAGCACACTCCGGATGTAAAAAAAGCTACTACAACCCGCGCCTTAACGTCCTTTTAGGAAGCACATAAAATAAAGCCTGGTCATTGTTGGCCTTCAGAAACAACAAGAAAAAGAACAACAACAACAACAACATTTAAGCGTTCTCGTTCGTTTCTGTCTTCTGTATCCATTCTGTGCGATTCTGCTTTTGAATTGTTGTTTCTGCCACAGTTTGTTTTTACATCATGAGGCTGCTACTCTAAGCTTTATTTTTTTTTAACGAAATATAATGTTGGGTGAACAGCTATGCACAATACTCCTATGTCACCTTTTTCTACACGTAGATTTGAACACTGGGAACATATAATATCTTTTCTAACAAATGGAAAATGGCTCACAGAACCGACTGCATGGCTCCAGGAGAACACACGTGTACTCAAACCTTCCCTTTCACTGCTGAAGGTATTGACGACAGAACACAAACACTGTAGCTTCCCCAATTAGCCCGTTACAACTGGGTCAACTGAAAAAAAACTCACAACATGTTCGATGTGTTAAATTGAGCACGACTTGATTTGAACCACGTGCATTGGGATAGTAAACCAAGGTCACAACCCCATGACCACCGAATCTCCAATATTTTCTCAAATATAGTAGTGGAATAGCGTTCGCTTTTCACTGCAAAGGTACCGGGGTCGCCTCCCGTTATCTGTGTGCCCAAGTCGACCCTATTAAAAATGGGTAACTTACGTTTTGTTGTCCTTTGAAGGTAATCGTGCTGAGTTAACTCTTGACAACATTTATGTAGTAGCGGGTTACAGTGACTCTTCCCTAGGTTTACTTGAAAAGGATGAACCTAGTCCTTCTAGCTGTAGTGTAATGCGAGGCCCCTTAGTAAACTCCCCACCACTTTCACCAGATTGATGTTGTTGCAACCTGTTTCCAGGAGCACGAACAAGGCCTGAGGCAAAGGCTCGATCAGCATATCTCATCTGACCCAGGATGACATCAGCTTCCTGGCGCTCTGCTAAGGATCGAAATGCAACGAGGTACTCAACTGCCTCCCGGCCTCTTAATTAATCTGTGGCGTAATACTATTAATTATCTACCACTTCGTCCCAGGCATCAGTGTTTACGGTGATACTACCTTACCTAAAACTGGAAACGGGACGACCATTTCAGGTGACCTCCATGAAGGAACGCTGCACTAACAATATACACACGCTTTCACTAGCTGTAGTTCACGGCGTTATCTGGTCGCTTAACCCCCCCCCGCCCCCACCCCCACTACCCCCCCCCCCCCATACTTAGTATATTTCGTTTCCCCCTGTAGTCCCAGTCTGCCTCTGTATTTCACCGACGTAATTACATTTCCAATACACGTGTGCTGTAACACGGCAAGGGGACGCACAGTTTTCTATCCTATGATAAGTGTGCTGCTTCAGTTGCTACAAGCCGTGTTAATGTATGGTGACTTTTATATCATCTATCCATCTACCACGCAGACAGCGTTGTGTGTTTTAGCTAGATCGTCTTATTGTAAGTGTACTGTTGTAGAGGATCAGGCTGCCTTCTCATGAGATTCCGAACTTTCGTATATTATTTCTTGAGATGTATTCAGAACAAGGTGTAATTGTAATTGTATGTCTAATGGTATCATGTCTTATGGTATAATATCTTATGGTATAATGTTAAATAGTGTCACGTTGAATATTGTCACGTCTTATGGTATCATGTGTTATGGCAAAATATTGTCGAATGGTGCCACGTCTTATGGTATAATATCTTATGGTATAATGTTAAAGAGTGTCACGTTGAATATTGTCACGTCTTACGGTATCATGTTTTATGGCAAAATATTGTCGAATGGTGCCATGTCTTATGGTATAATATCTTATGGTAAAATGTTAAATGGTGTCACGTTGAATATTGTCACGTGTTATGGTATAATATCTTATGGTATAATATCTTATGGTAAAATGTTAAATGGTGTCACGTTGAATATTGTCACGTCTTATGGTATAATATCTTATGGTAAAATGTTAAATGGTGTCACGTTGAATGTTGTCATGTCTTATGGTATCAGGTCTTATAATATATTTTTCTTCTTATTCGTACGCTGTCAGACGTTAACTTGTATTTGTTCGAAGAAAGCAGCTGTCATCCTGAGGCTGTAGACACTGCCATAGAGCTTGTCTAGTGCTGGCACTGGTGATGGCCACATGTGCTTTCTCTGGTCCTTGTATGTCGGGCAAATTTTGCAGCAAATGTTCAGCGGTCATTTTCCTTGCACCACAGGTGCATTCGTCAGTGCCACCTTTCTTCAGTTTATTGAATAGATGGTACCTCAGTCTGTTGTGACCTGTGCGGAGTCTGAAGACCACTACCTGCTCTCTTCTGCTCAACTGGTAATAGGCATCCTTTTTTTTGTGTAGCCAGTATGCTCTGTTTCCCATTTGGCCATGTATCTGGCCCTAATAAACCTTTTAGACTCTTCGTAGGTCACACTAGAATCTGGTTGTGGTAATCTTGCACCTTCTTTTGCCAGTCTATCTGCCTCCTCGTTGCCTTGAATGTTACAGTGGGATGGAACCCACTGTACCACTACTCTTTTTGGTGCGGACTGCTGGCATAGTTGACAGAGTACTGCTCTTAAATTATTAAGTTCAGTATTTTTCTGGCTTTTTAGTGCTGTAACCACGGACATGGGAACTGTAAACAGGACTATTTGGCTTTCATTGCTTTCGCTTGTCAGCATTGCTTCTACTGCAGCCTTCACTGCCTCTGCCTCCGCTCTGAAATTGCTTGAGAAATTTCCAGTTGCCACTGACAGTGTTATTTTTCTGCCATTTGTTAGGCTCAGGAATATCCCTCCCCTCCATTCTGTGTTGTGTTTGTTACGGAGCCGTCGGTGTATGCATGGGTCCAGTCCAGTCCAGGTTAGTTTTTCGCTATGTACCTCAGGGTTATGTCTCTTCTTTCTTTTTCAGTCTGGCTTTTCTTGTTTCCAATACCTGGAATATTTTCTACCACCTCTGGAATGATATGCTGCTTCCAGATGGGTTTGCGTACAGTAGGGATGGGCTTTTGTGTTGTCAGTGTGTTCATAGAGTCTTCGCGCATCTTTACTTTGGATATTTCTGCAAAGTTTCTCCGCTTTAGTTTCCCTTTTCCAAATCTATTTAGTCTCTGATGCATTGGATGATCTGTCAGTCTTCTGAGTTTCTCTGCTTGCTGCTGGGCTCTGCTGTCTCTCCTATAGGTCATGGATTTGCAAATTTGTAATCTTTTCAAGTTCTACAATTGGTCTTATAATATCATGTCGAACGGCATAATGTCGAAAGGTATAATATCTACTTTTGTCATTCATGTCTTTTGGTATAATGTTGAATGATGTCATGGCTTATGGTATAATCTTCAATGGTGTTACGTTTATGCTATCTTGTCGAATGATATATTGTTGAATAGTGTCATTTCTTATGGTGTAATGTTGAATGGTGTCATGAATTATGGTATAATGTTGAATGTTATCATGTTGAATAGTGGCATGTCTTATGGTACAATGTCTTTTGGTATCATGTCTTATGGTGTTATGTCGTATAGTATCGTTTCTGATATTACCATTTTTAATAGTACAATTTCTAGTACTATCGTTTCTAATGTTACCATTTGTAATGTTAAAATTTCTAATGTTATCGTTTCTAATAGTATCATTTTCTAATGTTATTATGTATAATGATGTAATTTATGATAATATTATTTCTAATGGTATCATCTTTTCTCTATCGGTGGCATCAATGACTTTTCTAGACAAATGTTTCATGTTTTAATTTGAATTTTCTGTGCCTTAAATAAGAATTACGTTTGTCATTTGTAGCACATAGTTGGAATAAACATTCTGATTGTCTGTTGGTCTTCTGCATTCAACCTGATGTTGGCGTTTAAGCAAAGGTAACAGCCAGCATCTTTTGACATCTAATTTCAATTTTTCTACCAACTGCCACCAGAGTTTTCTTAGATAAATTAGAAGTGCATAGAGAGTTTATGTACGAAATGTAAGTCCCGTAGTTATAATATTTTGGTCACATCAAAAGATATATCCCCTTGATTACAGAAATGTGTACGGAAAACTGGAGGTCATCACTGCAGCGAGGATACAAGTGAGAGGATAACATTAAGACCTGGGCAAAGGAAAACATGTCAGATTGCACCATCAAGACCTGGGCAAAGGAAAACATGTCAGATTGCACCATCAAGACCTGGGCAAAGGAAAACATGTCAGATTGCACCATCAAGACCTGGGCAAAGGAAAACATGTCAGATTGAACCATCAAGACCTGGGCAAAGGAAAACATGTCAGATTGCACCATCAAGACCTGGGCAAAGGAAAACATGTCAGATTGAACCATCAAGACCTGGGCAAAGGAAAACATGTCAGATTGAACCATCAAGACCTGGGCAAAGGAAAACATCAGATTGCACCATCAAGACCTGGGCAAATGAAAACATGTCAGATTGAACCATCAAGACCTGGGCAAATGAAAACATGTCAGATTGAACCATCAAGACCTGGGCAAATGAAAACATGTCAGATTGAACCATCAAGACCTGGGCAAATGAAAACATGTTAGATTGAACCATCAAGACCTGGGCAAATGAAAACATGTCAGATTGAACCATCAAGACCTGGGCAAATGAAAACATGTCAGATTGAACCATCAAGACCTGGGCAAAGGAAAACATCAGATTGCACCATCAAGACCTGGGCAAATGAAAACATGTCAGATTGAACCATCAAGACCTGGGCAAATGAAAACATGTCAGATTGAACCATCAAGACCTGGGCAAAGGAAAACATGTCAGATTGCACCATCAAGACCTGGGCAAATGAAAACATGTCAGATTGCACCATCAAGACCTGGGCAAAGGAAAACATCAGATTGCACCATCAACACCTGGGCAAAGGAAAACATCAGATTGAACCATCAAGACAATGGACAGATGACATTGGAGAACAATTGCAACCAACCATCGATTTGGAGATATCAACTGAACAGAGATGTACACGCTGCGTTTCTATTTAATTTATTATATGCCGTATCGAAGTTTTGAACCCATGCCCTCTTGGTCACACGAGTGGTACCCAAACCCTTCTTTCTCACTATACATACCACCCCACCGCCAGCCCATCCCCACCCCTTAAATTCCCTCAACTCAACTAAAATAATCAGTCTGCGTTCGACACAGGAAGCAATGTCTATTAATCTAACATTCTTACGGCAAACCACTTTGCCGCGACTTTCTTTGATCTACGTGTTTGTTTAACATCCGCGTGGCGCTGTTATCTCCCAAACCGAGGTACGAAAAACATAACGGAACTCTTCGACACGTAATAACACAATAGCGTTTTATCAGGAATAACAAACTGAGCGATTTCTCGTCTCGTGTGGTCCACGAGACTGCATACACGTCATGGGTCTATAAATAACAATAACATCATCAGGTTGCCAGCCGTTCTTCATAGTCAAATGATGTCAAGTTAATTGATACATGGTCCCGTAAAGTCAAGTTAATGGACCAAGTAAACTTTGAAGTACGTAAATGGAGAAAGGACCGAGTGAAGTATCGATAATAGGCTGATGATGTCTAGTAAATGAATACATGCTAGACAAAAAACTAATTTATAGGATCCCGGATAGATTGAAGTAAAGTTAATGAGTACATAATCGAATGGAAGTCAAGTTAACGGACATATGGTCGGCTGAAGTCAAGTTATTGAAATTATGGTCACAAGAAGTCCATGGTTGAATTAAGTTAAGTACTTTTGTATGGGGTTGAATGAAGTCAAGTTAATAGTCCAGGTACCGTATGATGTCACTTTACTGAACAAAGGCAGAACAAATCGTTAATTGACAAATGGATGCGTTTGTCCAAGTTAACTGACGATGCACAGGATGGTAGTAGTTTAGTAGTAGATCAAGGATCGCATGGAGTCGTGGAAGTAGACCAATTACCGTGTGAGGTCATGGCAGTTGACAAATAACCGATTGAGGTCGCGTTTGTAAACCAATGTCTATATGAACTCCCGGTAGTAGACCAAGGGCAGCATGCACTTGAGGTAGTAGAAAAAGGGCAGCATGCAGTCGAGGTAGTAGAGCAATGACCAAATGAAGTTGTGGTAATAGAGCAATGACCATATGAAGTTGTGGTAGTAGAGAAATGACCAAATGAAGTTGTGGTAGTAGAGCAATGACCAAATGAAGTTGTGGTAGTAGAACAATGACCAAATGAAATTGTGGTAGTAGAGCAATGACCAAATGAAGTTGTGGTAGTAGAGCAATGACTAAATGAAGTTGTGGTAGTAGAGCAATGACCATATGAAGTTGTGGTAGTAGAGCAATGACCAAATGAAGTTGTGGTAGTAGAGCAATGACCAAATGAAGTTGTGGTAGTAGAGCAATGACCAAATGAAGTTGTGGTAGTAGAGCAATGACCAAATGAAGTTGTGGTAGTAGAGCAATGACCAAATGAAGTTGTGGTAGTAGAGCAATGACCAAATGAACTTGTGGTAGTAGAACAATGACCAAATGAAGTTGTGGTAGTAGAGCAATGACCAAATGAAGTTGTGGTAGTAGAGCAATGACCAAATGAAGTTGTGGTAGTAGAGCAATGACCATAGGAACTCCCGGTAGTAGACCTAGGGCAGCATGCAGTTGAGGTAGTAAAAAAAGGGCAGCATACAGTTGAAGTAGTAGACTAAGGGCAGCATACCGTTGATGTAGTAGACCAAGGGCATCATACAGTTGCGGTAATAGACCAAGGGCATCATTCAGTTGCGGTAATAGACCAAGGGCAGCATTCAGTTGCGGTAATAGACCAAGGGCAGTATGCAATTGCAATAGTAGACAAAGAGCATGATGCAAGCGGAAGTAGACCAAGGGCTGCATGCAGTCGCATTAGTAGACCAAGTGTAGCTTGCAGTAGTGGTAGTAGACCAAAGGGAGCATGTAGTTGAGGTAGTAGACCAAGGGCAGCATTCAGTCGCATTAGTAGACCAAGTGTAGCTTGCAGTAGTGGTAGTAGACCAAAGGGAGCATGTAGTTGAGGTAGTAGACCAAGGGCAGCATTCAGTCGCATTAGTAGACCAAGTGTAGCTTGCAGTTGCGGTAGTAGACAAAGGGCAACATGCAGTTGCATTAGTAGAAAGAGCAGGATGCAAGCGGAAGTAGACCAAGGGCAGCACGCAGTTGCAGTAGTAGACAAAGGGCAGCATGCAGTAGCGTATGAAGTCGTGGTAGTAGACCAAAGACCGCAAGGAGTCGCGGTAGTAAATTAAAGGTCGCAGGAAGTCACGATGACAGATCATAGGTCGGATAAAGTCAAGATGATAGATCAAAAGTCGCAGGAAATCACGGTAGTAGACAAAAAGCCCAAGAAATAAAGAGAATGTACAGAAGGCCGCAGGAAGGTATGTAAAAGTGCACATGACAATATAAAGTTATGTTAATCTACCATGACCGCAAGATGTCAAGCTATTGTACAATGAGCCGCATCAAGTAATTTAAGTCAACAAAGGATGGCAACTTAGAAGAAGAGATGCGCAACAAATTATATTATTGGACTTTAGAAGAAGAGATGGGCAACAAATTATATTATTGGACTTTAGAAGTAGAGATGCACAACAAATTATATTATTGGACCTTAGAAGAAGAGATGCACAACAAAATATTATTATTGGACTTTAGAAGAAGAGATGTACAACAAATTTATAGGAAATAGGAGCACATAGAATAAACTTTCCTCAGGCTCTGTTTGGACTGCCGATCATTTTGGGAACTTGTGACCACATTTGTTGAGAGTCCACAAATATCCTGAGCTACGAACACTTAGTCCTACATTTGTCCACAGTCCACACATATCTTGAGCTACGAACACTTAGTCCTACATGTGTCCACAGTCCACACATATCCTGAGCTACGAACACGTTTAGCCCACATTTGTCCACAGTCCACACATATCCTGAGCTACGATCACGTTTAGCCCACATTTGTCCACAATCCACACATATCCTGAGCTACGAACACGTTTAGCCCACATTTGTCCACTATCCACACACATCGTGAGCTACGAACACGTTTAGCTCACATTTGTCCACAATCCACACACATCGTGAGCTACGAACACGTTTAGCCCACATTTGTCCACTATCCACACACATCGTGAGCTACGAACACGTTTAGCTCACATTTGTCCACAATCCACACACATCCTGAGCTACGAACACGTTTAGCTCACATTTGTCCACAATCCACACACATCCTGAGCGACATGATCTTTTCTCATAATGTGCTAGTTATTCGTATGTGTAATGTCAGATGTCCGCGATGAAACCTTCTGGTTATAACGTACGTTTCGTTTTAGTTTCCGCGACAGTTACCAGTAGCTTTCCATGGTTAAACCCGAAAACCATATGTTGAACTGTTACCAGAGTGGAAACACGACAACGATGGAATCTAACCACGAGAGGCAAAAAGCAATTCAATCTATCACAATTGGCGTAGAAGGCTCCATGTGTGTGAGATACGAAAACAGGTCTGATGCCAAACTGAGAGAGCATTTTATAACTACAACTTACAGAGCAGTCTAACCACTCTATAATAGAAGACTATTTGAGAGGCAGAGAGAAGATTTGAGCCATTGCCACACCGTGATCAATTCTAAAGATGCGTCTAACAGAGTTGTCTAACCAAACAATGGTAGAAGATTCTCTGTAGGACAGAGATGAGAATATGATTGTTTTGAGGATGTGCAGCCATTGTAGAGCAGAAGTCTCTAATAAACTCATGGATTTACACGTCCACCATTTGCACGCGCCAGAACCTTGACGAATGTGGCGTTGGCTTATGGTTTTCGAGGAAAGCTCATGAAATAATATCTCTCCCCACGATACACTAAATCTGCGTGATTAATTCTATTTCTTTGGTATCGGAAGAAGAAGAAGACGATTCCTCATTATAATGTCACTCATGATAGGAGCCACAGGATAAGACATGTCAGACCACGTGTAAACGGCCCGTAGTTTACATACATACCCCACATATTTTCTCGAAAATTGGCTCACCCAAGACATGCTGCATTGCGTCATCTTAAGTGGGACAAATGAGAAAGGTGTGCAGGGTTTCAGGTTCGCGTTATTTATCAACAGGCCCGGAATTTGATAAACTGACGAAAGTGATACACAAGAACAGGAGGTGGTTGTTAAGGACGCGCTGAAGGGTAAGGGCAACACAAGGGGCGGTGAAGTGTAAATGTATGGCCGTATGTTGACCAGAGTTGTTGTTGTTTGTATAAGCTTCTCTCGCAGAGCTGCTCACCTTTAACGTATATTTTTTGGTAATTAATTATTGTTAATTGATCGATTGATTGTAACTGATTAATTCATTGTACTTGAATTGATTGATTGTAGTTGAGTAGTTGATTGTATAAAGTTGATAACCTGTAGTTGATTGATTGCCTCAATTTATTTATTGTAGTTGATTTTTTTCAGTACAATTTATTGATTGCAGGTGAATGATTGATTGGTGATTATTGATTAATTGTATTTAATTTATTTATTGTAACTGATTGGTTGTAGTTTATTGACTGTAATTGATTGACTGTTGATTGATTGATTGCTATTGATTGATTATACTTGACTAGTTGATTGCATATGATTTATTATTGGTTGTTGATTGATTGACTCTAGTCAATTTATTCATTGTAGTTGATTGATTTTTAGTACAATTTATTGATGGCCGTTGATGGATTGATTGATGATTATTGAATTAGTTATTGTAACGGATGGCTGTATGTATTTGATTGATAGTAATTGTTTCATTGTAGTTGATTGATATCAGTTTATTGATTTATTGTAGCTGGGTATTTACTTTCATCTGATTGACCGTAATACAATTGATTGACTGACTGCAGTGCAGTTGTTTCAATGTTTTTATTGATCGATTAATGTACGTCTCTGTTTCAATCGAAACATAAAGCTTCCACTATAGCAAGCCCCTTTCCAGGAAGCTTGTACAGGAATATTTCCAGTGTCTGTTTCACAGCAAATTATTATACACGTTTATGTTGGTAGCCACATACAGAACTCTCTTTAGTTACCTTTTACGACATGCTTGGAAGGTTGCAGTGGTCGTATCACTTTAAACCATTAAAACCACTCTTGTAAATAACAGCATTCAAGAAGACACAAGTCTTCGAAAACTGACTTATACATTGTTTATGTGATTATTACCCTAAATAGCCTATTGAAATCTTAATACACGAATGAAGACATGTTTATGATCAGTTAGCTATTTTCATGTGTGTTGCACTTTGTGTATAATGAACAGATTTTGGTTGTAAATAATGCTGTTTTTCTACATAATATTTGCCCAAACTCGCAACTGACTCATAAATATGCAGACCTGTTTTTGAGATATTTAGATGGCGGAATTCCCTAACCTGGTTTATTTCTTCAAGCAAGGCACTTATTGTTGCTTATAGACCCGAGTTGGAGCAATCAATGTTTTGCTTTCAATCCTATTGCATGTTGAAGATTTTTTCTCCGATTACAAAAAATAGGTTGCTTGCTATTGTTGGAATTGTTAGAATACCCACTCCCGATTCGTCCTTTCAAGCGCCCCTATCTTTAATGTACGCGTGTTCTCTCATTAATCATGTTCTACACTTTCCATATTCTCACTCGAAGTGAGTCTGATTAGCGTAATTGTGGAGCACTCGCTATTCACGGAAAAGGCACTCGGTTCGATTCTCGCAAATGACAAGTTCTACTCGACTACCCCTAAATCGGTACCCGACTTACTAAAAGTGAAGGAAAATTAGGGTAGAAGGGTGCTTGCAATTTCACTTCATAAACAACATTTTGCTGAGTACAAGGAAGTCTCTCTAACACCTCATCCACGACGGTAGTGTCCGCTATGGGGCAAATTTGACGCATCACCTCTTTGTGCTCCTTTTCTGTCCTTATTTTCTCTTATTTATTTACATTTCCTCTTATTTATCCCCTTTCTTATTTCTATTCCTTGTTCTTTGATTTATTAGGAGCGATATACAATACATAGTTATTTGTCCATAGCAAGCAATTATGGCTACATTCATACAGTTTTGTCTTTATGTAACGTGCGCTGTATTTGGATTACACTGATGGAGCCACTGCGCTGGTGATCATCCTCGCTCTCTGGCTCCGAGCTACCTTGAATCAATAGCAAGACATAAGTCAAGACGATTTGAGGTAACTTAGGATGCAGGCACTTTGATTTAACGTCCCTTGATACCAGGTGTCGCATGTAACTTGGGAAACGCGGGATTTGATCGTGCACCGTTTCCGTTCATCACTTTTAGAGGCGAGTGTCTTACTTCTCGACCACACTAAACTCATCAACGATATACATACACATGTGCATACATGCATACACACACACACACACGCACACACACACGCGCGCGCGC